>PNEQ01024395.1:0-43826 GCA_003012365.1 Medauroidea extradentata | reverse complement strand
TTGCACTTTCACCTGGTTTCTCGGCAACGCCGTGGATAAGAAGACAGTTCCTTCTGCTGTACTGCTCGAGCTCGTCGATTCGCTCCTCTTGACGCGATATGTTATCGGTTACGGATTGCAGTTCCTTGCGTACGACATCAAGTTCTTTTTTAAAATTGTCAGAAAAAGTGGAGATGCTTTTCTGCAGTTGTTGAATGTCTTGGCTGCTTGTTGGATTTGGTCGCTCCTGGACTACGGAGGCGAGTCGATCCTGTAACTCCCTCAACTGTTGGCACACCTGCTGCTCGAAATCCTCCTGGCGCTTTGAAACTTCTTTCGGCATCATGGCGTGGCGTAACTAACCTCACAAATTTTGTTGAAATATAGGTCTCAGAGAAAGCAGCGAAACACGACTGACGTAGTTTAAGAGCGGGAATTATTTTCTGACCGAATACACACACTTTGTTAACGAATTGCTCAGACTAACATGCTAGGATCATATGTACTACCGGAGCTACCGCGAACCCGTGCTACTCACACTCCGCCATCTTACTCACACTCCGCCATCTTATGGCTAAACACAACGTTCAGTTATCTGTAAAACTATTAGACTGGTTAGGGACTTGCACATACATCAACCAGTAAACTGTAAAATGTGAGGAACAAATTCTGTAGTAAAACACTTAGGTTTCAGCGAACACATGCTCAAAGTGTATAGTGGGATCATATACAGCGTGCCTAGAAACACGACCACGCTTTGACATTGAGCATTAAATCTACTGAACTGACTTCATTAACAGACTGAATACACATGTTTCCTTAATATTTTATTAGCTACTAACTATCACCGAATATAAACACACCAAAATATGAATCACCGAGAAAATGTTTCACGTTAAACTGAAAACCAAGTCTACGTTATATATAGTAAATTTCACGTCAAAATGAGGAGCAAACTTTGAAAACCAGACATGTCCGCCTTATCTAGCTGTAGAGAAAAGTGAATACACATAATATTTTATACTACTAACTGAAAATAAACCTTATCCATTTCAATAAGACATGTATTTTGTATGTGGAGTCTGATGTAACACATCTTGTTTATTTAGAAAGGGCATTTAATTCATTTTCGGGATTTTGGACATGTATGGTTTTAAATGTTTGCTCCTCAAATATTAAAATAAAAATCTCGCCTAAGAAATTCACTTAACGTCCAGAAACAGATAAGAGGAAGCAACCTAACAGTAACGAAGCTAAGCAATCGTTGCTGTCCGTTAATTTTTTCTAAACTCTACTACAACACAGATTTCAAAACGGACTAAACTGTTCTGGGCTAAGATAAAAACCATTGGCCAGTGAGAAAGCGGAGTGGTCATTGTTCGCCTAGAGAAAGTATTACTTCTCATCCCCAGAGGGATAATTTATCGCCTCTCCCGAGGGCCGTAGCGTAGGAGTTCATTTCCGCACTCCACTCTTTAAGATATAAAGCTCGCAATTATCTTCTCCCGAGGGTCTTCCTTTCCTCAGCTGCACTTTGTAATCCTTCCTATCTCCCGCAGCAGACGAGTCCGCCTTCAAGACTTAATGGTCAGCGCTGTAGCTATGCCTGGCTCATATGGGGAATCGGTAGAGATACATAACTTTCGCCGTTCCAACGATCTACTGGCTGGATAGTCTTGTGTGGAATGTGTCCTCAGCTACTTCTTCATTGGCTGCTGCTGTTGTGCTTTTTATAAGGGAGTCAGTGAGCGTTTTCATGTAGACTTAGTACAAATTACGAGTCCTCAAGGATGAGTTTTAAAGGGACGGTTTACTAAAAAATTTTAATGTTAAAAAATAATTTTATTTGTACGATATATGGTGTGTTTTGTAGTCATATATTGTGACTGTTTTTTACTGCAACGAATTTTTTTTAGCTATTATAGATTTTGTATTATACCATATTAAATTCTAAATGTGAAAAAAAAATGGTTTTATGAATAAAAGGAAAACTAGCTTAATTATCGAAATGAAAACAATTCACACTGAAGAACAGTACCATGAACTACATGATGACATGTATAAAAACCACATTGAATAGCTTTTGTACCTTTGAAATGTTTTTAAATTTTTTTATATTCTATTAAATTCATTACTTTTTGAATAAAAATAGTAAATTCAGTTTTTAAACATATATTGACATAGTCCATGATTTTTTTTTATTTCGGTAACTAAGCTGGTATTCCTTTATTGCATAAAACAATTACATTGCAAAGTTTGACTTTAATATGGGATAATACAAAAACTATGAAAGCTAAATATTTTCGTTTTAGTAAAAAATTGTAACATTATATGCCTGCAAAACAAACCGTATCTAGCACAAATAAAAAATTTTTTAAAAGATTAAAATTTACCAGTGAACCACCCCCTCAACGTGCAGTAACTTAGGAACTGAAAAATATAAGTATTTACTGAACTAAAAGCTGGCCTACAAGTAGGGTAAGCGTACCCCACGTAGTGATACTAAGACTTTGAACTTTAGTAACGGAAATAAGTTAAACATTTTAATTACAATCTTACAAGTGAAGCATTGTTCACTTATTACCGAAACTACACAAGCCTGCTGTCTGTTGGTAATATAGTGAACTCTGTGGACAGATACTTCCAAATTTTGTGAAACCTAAAAAGTGGAATATCATGCTACTAAGGTATATCACCATATATAGAACCAGTCATTTTTGGTGACAAATAATTTTGGAACAACTTGTTTCAATTCCTTACGTGCACACCTGCAACTCTGGTTCGTGGTTATTGTCAGAATATAATAGGGCTGGGGCGTGGCTCATTTGACTGTACCAACCAGAACAATGCTATCGTGTCACACTTCACGTCCGTGATTTGCGGGTTGGACCCCGAGACGCCGAAAGTTAAAAACTTCCAATCGCTGAACATGAAGCAGAGAAACAGGTGTTCACATAAGTAACTGAAACAAATTGTTGCAGAATTCTTTTCACCAAAAATCTCTGGCTCTACACATGAGTGAGCCCACATTTAACTATTTTCATTATTTTTGGCCGAGCGCCCTGCACGATGAGTCAAATAACTTAAGAGGCAGTTGGGAAGGCGACACGAATTTAAAATTTCTTGAATTCTAGATAGTGCCAAAAGTAAAACTCAATCTTGTTATGCTCCTAGCAGTGGCCCACTCGACAAAAATAACTCACATGTAAAGGATTTTAAAACCTAGCTTCTTCTCATATGAATTCCTGAAGTTTCCGAGTCTCTAGGTATTGAACTGCCGTATGTTCCATCTCGTGACGTCACAGGTTCGACCTTCTAGCACCTAGGTGGAACATGTGTAAGACCATGAACTTTTCGCGAGAAGAATTTTGCCTCGGTTTGTTTCAGTGTCTCACGTGTTCGTCTGCATTTGTTTCATGGTGAGTGATTGGATGTTTTAACTCGCACGTCTCCTGGCGTGTGGTGTTGCAATAAACCTTATTGTCATTGGCACAGTCAAATGACAGACGTAACTTCACACAGGCACTCTGCCAATAGCCATGACGCATAGTTGCAGATCTGAACGTAAGGCACTGAAACCAATTGGGGCAAAACTTTTCCCGCGAAATGTTCATGGCTCTAAACATGTGTTGTAAAATATATCATTCGTAGGCTAATTCTACGCTCAAATATATTTTTAATATATAAAATTTTATTAGATCCGATGATTTTAATTGAGGAATTTGTACAATGATAGAGGTATTTTTTGCTTTCATTCATATTAAGAAATAACTCAGGTTCAGTGAGCTGTTTATTGACCACGATGAGCCCATTGCACGGCCTAAATATTCTATTTCGTGTAGAGGCACATGAGTGTCTTGGAAATAAGACTAAAGTGGAAACTGACAGTGCTGGTTTCTTTGGTGTTTTTCAGTGGCTTACTCTCTATATGTATCCATATTATTAAAACGGCGACCATTTTCATATTTTTAACATAGTACTTCATACCATTTGACATATTTGTCAGAATTTCATCAAACTTGCCACACATATACCACACAGCTATAAAGCTGACTTGACTTTTCTATATTTCGTTTATCACGTGTTCATATTTTTATGATGACGACCATGTCATATTGTTGCGTGATGTGACACAATTGGGGAAAGATTTTTCCGAAGTTCATTAATCTCGACACGTACATTATAATTTTAGTTAGTTAATTGGACTTTTGTGCACTTTGTTCATACTTTGGTAATATTTTAAAATCTGTGGCCTTTTTAAATCTTCATGACAGAAAGAACACAGAATTTTTTTCCTCATTTTGATAAAACTGGGTACGAATATATTGCTAAGTAAGCTGACTTATTGTTTGTATATTCAGTTTATAATATGTCTTAATTAAAATTAATATTCAATACTCCTAGATGGACTTAAACAATTTTAACCACTTAAAGGAAAGTAGGCTTATCAGTTACGCTGTTAACTTCTTGTTGTTTGTAGGATTATTTAAACAATTTGTGATTAACATACAATATTGTTTATGAATGAGAAAATTACTTAATTTTTGTAGTAATTTCGTAGATGATTGTACTGAATTAGTAAATTTCCTTAAATAATTTGGATTAAGAATAATTTTTCTATATTAGAATTAAATTAAATACAAACACAGCATTTATTTTGTGGAGTAAATTACATTCTGTTACCTAAACGTTCGTCACTGTCACAAACGCACCATGACATATGCGATATCACCAAGAAGTACCTGTTCTTATAACAAACATTCACCTAATATCAGGCTCCTACATACCACAAAATTGTGTCAGCAAGTAACTATTGAGAGCACATAAGTTTTAAAGATTGCAGAAAGAAATTACATCAAGCGTAAAAGTAATTTAGTGTCCAACATTCATAGTCTTTAGTACAAAGCTAACTTTGTTGCCAAGTTGAAATGTTTTAGAAATGTGCAAAACTTTGAATGAGATGATATCATATAATCAATGTTTGCGATGTCGGTCATACGAGTACGCACTCGTCCAAACACCATCGTTCCTGTCAGCAGCGTCTCGCAGGTACGCAACACAACACACTGCTCGTAGAAAAGATAACAGAAACAATTTAAATGGCTGACGGCAGGTACAAGACTACACAACAATTTCTTATACAAGAAAAACATTTTTAGTCATATTTGAAAATATATTATGCGATACTATCCAACAGAAGAAAATTGTGATTATGTAATGTTTGCTCGGAATTTATTACGGAGAAATAAACTGGCCGACTTTGACATCCCATATCAGGTCTGGATTCCCGGCATCGGCAGTTCTAATTTAAGTTTTCTAAGGTTTCCCGAAATCACCCTTAAAATTGCGTGATACATAAATAAACGCTGGAAACATAAATTGATTTCTACGCTTTTTTCGAAGCCAATTTGAATAAAATACTCAATGAAAATCATAAATAATTGTATTTGCTAACTTTATGAGTACATATTTATCCAAAATTACGTTTTCGTTACGCGAGATCTCTTGCGCCGCAGTTATATGCACGAGATTTCGACGTCAGAGATTGTGCCTCAGAAGTTCGTAACACTGGAAACAATTTCGTTTAAAACGTTGGATAAAATTATTTTCTATGGATTACTATTGATTAATTTTTGCAAATTGGCTTCAAGAAAACTACAATTATACACTAATGCTTTTAGCGTTGAATTATGTACCACGCCCTCTTAATAGTTGCAATTTATATTTCTTGTCGTAGTGCGAAACTCACTATAAATGTAGGTAAAACTAACAGAGATTGTTTGATTAAAGCGAAGCCCAAACAGTAATAGACCTAGTGTTTTGAGTTAAAATTTTCTTCTTCGGATTGTTATAAACGTGTCTAGCCCGTTGGTGTACCGTCACAATTTTAAAATAGAGAACACTAATGTTTTTTTTATCTTGAGCAACTGAGAAAAAAACAGAATTCCTGTACTCGTACCTAACTATTTTAAACGTCTGGTAGAAATTTAGTTAAGCTCATTATGTTTATAGAGAGGAAAGAAAACTAAATCTTTGAAGTGTGACCGAGACAATACTATGACGTCAAGGCGTGTCTAGTTAGCAAGTAAACAAGCAACTTACGAACAACATTATGCATATACTTCACAAATGGTCTACTTACTCTCGATAGACTTAAGGTGACTCTTTAGATAGACTGTCTGTACTTGTAAGAAACGAAATGTACGGCTGCCACTGCAGTGTTACCTATATGCGCAAGTTACTCATTTAATGTGCAGTGCTTTAACACTTTTATATTTCCAATTTGGCTTCGTGCGGTGGCCTATAATTTTATACGGAGAAAATATTGTTTGAAGTCCAACGCATGTATCTAATAATTCTATTTAGTAATATTTGTATGTTTCCACATCCGGAAATTTTAAAAAGTCATTTTCACCAATTTTGAGACCTACATATAACATTTTTAGTAAACTTAGTGAAATAAAGTGAGGATATATTGGTAACTACTTAACGCCTAGGTCATTAGACACAATGTGAGTACGAAGCAAAGTCGAAAAAGAAGAAATGGGCAGGGGAAACGGGAGACGCCCGAGAAAACCCGCAGACCAGTGGCATCGTTCGGCACGATTCCCACATGCGAAAATCAGGAGACCGACCCCGCCGGGATTCGAACCCCTACCTCTTTGGTGGGAGACGAGTACTCTACCTTATTCACCAACTGCGCCCCTCTAAACATGCTGAATTTTTCAAAACATTGAGCAACGTCGTTTGAAGTGTGTTCTTTACGTAGATATAAAAACGTGGCATGCGTTTATATTGTTCTTTCATGAAGAGAAATAACTGCAGCCTTCTGAAACGCATTTCAACCACTTTTAGTGAGACCTCCTTAAGTCGGATTCCGTTGAAGGGTGTGCAGCCATATTATTTTTATCAATATATTTATTTCTTTTGTTAATTTATTGAGTTACGAGTAGCTTCACCGCCTAAGTAGCCTAGTGATAATTGTTGGAAGAGAGAGGAATGAACCAGGACCTTTGTTAAGGTGTCCGTCTGCCTAGGCCGCAGAGGGGAGTGGAGTACCTTGGTGGCTAGACGTGTATTCTATAACTGATTAGCGTGCGTGAAACACGCACGTTTATGAGTAATACACAAATTACTTTTCAAAGGTTTCCACATTCTTATAAATTCTTAAGAGCTTGCTTTGTCCGGGGGGACAATTATGCAGTGTATTGTAGTTATTTTCAAATATGAACGTCTTGATGCTGAATCTTAAAACAAGTATTGGTGTTTACAATAAACACCGACGTTTAATTTTACGTCATAATCTTTAGCGGTAACGCTTAACTTCTCATACAGGTGACCTATTAGAAAGAAGAGTGCAGGCCAGTTCTGTGATTGGCCCGTAGAGTGCTGTGTGGCTCATAGCTTTCTACATTTCCAGGCCTTGAACGCGCAAAATACTACCAGCTAAGCTGCCACCTCAAAAGCGCAGTCTACAGTAAATTTCATCACCATGTTTTTATTTGTATATTTGTATGATATATTTTTGTTCTTATTTAGACACAAAATAAGACGTAATTTTTCTCGTTAAACATTTTTTTTTCTCGCATAGTTTTTGCGTAAGGGCTCGTTAAATTCGAAATTTGCATGTTACCATTTTAAGGACGACAGTAAAACCAACTCACTTACCAAACTGAAAAAAAAAAAAATAATAACGGTGTCGTAAGTTACAAGTTATGTTAAACCACAAACTAAAATTTTTTTTTTTTGTATTTTTTTTTAGAAAATTGTTGAATTTCTTACGTTTTAAATTTAAAATTCAGCATTTTTATTTAAATTAAAAATATATATATTCTTTTCTTTTATGTACGAGAAATTGTAGCCTGTGACATCTTTATCCAATGTGCATTTTTTTCTGTTTGGTATGTCAGTTGATTTTAATGTCGCCCTTAAAATGGTCACTTGCAAATTTGACTTTAACGAGCCTTTACGCGGAAACTATGAGAGATAAAAAAAATTTCAATAAGAACAAAAGTTAGTCACATTTTGTGTCTAAAATAAGAAAAAATATCTGGTATAAATAAAAAATTAAATCATGGCGATGAGAATATCTGCACATCGCGCCCTTAAGGGCATGGGCGCCGGTTTCTACGCATTTAACGACAATTATTTTTTAAAACATAAAGGGAGCCGATATCGTAAAATCGCAGTTTTAAACTGCATAATCTAATTTTGTCGAGTCAGAAGACTGCTAAATAGTTGCCAATTAGTTAATTAACAAAATTTCCTTTTAATTGATTAATTAGCTATAGCCTACTCATGATACAGTTTGTCTTGAAAAATTACATTGCATAGTAAAACCAATTTGCATAAAAGTTACGAAGCGATTTTACGATATTGACTCTCGTATGGATTTAAAAAAAATAATTCTCTCGAAAGCCGAGAAACTTGGGCTCAAGTCCTTAAAGGGACCATGAACGCATGGAGTGATTTCCGAAAAGCAAGAAACGCGTAAATCAAAGCCAAAAATTAGATGGCCCGACCTGTGAATCCCTGCCCTATTGGACTGAGGTTAGTGCTACAGCACAGCTCCAACTAGCCCGTTGCCATACAGCATCTTGCCCGATAAAACTACTCGGTGATTGTTCGCATTAAGCTTCCCGGAAAATCGTATTTGGATAAAAAAAAATATGTGTGTTTCTGAGATTTACGATACTATTTTTTTATTTGAATTTTTATTACCCAAATTAAACAGTATTTAAGTTGTACAATTTTTCCCCCTAGGAAGACCATACAGATTAATTTTATGGATAAATATTTGTTATAAACTTAACTGATGCTCTAACTGATACGCAACAAAATAAACATTTTGCAAATGAATGTGGTCACTGTGAAGAAATTTTTACGGGTGTAAACCTGTATTCATATGTTGATGTCCCAATCAAAACGAAATGCAAATATAGAATACTTTTTTTAAATTAAAACGAGTCAGACAAGTTTTGTGTTTTCTGAAATAATGGTGTCATTTACATATTTGTTTGATGCTTTAAAAGTAACATTATATACACAGCTATTTATATTGTTCATCTAATTTTATTACTCACAATACAATAACTATAGTTTTCTTTACTAAATCTTTCTTAGAGCCTTACAAATAAGTGTCATACTAAATTATTACACTGAAAGAAATTAACGGTAGTTTATATTTATCTCTTAAAAATGTGGTTATCAAAAATATAGTTGGTATATTTAACACCCACCAAAGAGTGTTTTAAAATTGAAATGAGGAAACTGAATGTACGGATAGACGGATAACTTTTTTGAAACATTCTATAAACTGTTTAATGGAACGACACTTATTTTGATAAACCTTAATTCATGGTTATTTTGATTAAATTATACACGTAGATTTTATTTAGACAGAATTTCCCGTGAATATTTATACACGTGCGACTGTTATACATAATATTATAACATGTATTATCTTTCTATGAAATAGTGTATGGGCGTCGTATTAACACACACGTACAGTCAAACATCAATTTTTTCAACATAACTTCAATTAACATTGCACGAGAGTTAATTAAAGAAGAAAACCCATCAGTGCACATTCCGAACGGAATTGTCCTTGTGCAGACATATATGTTCTCATTTCAGTTACCAATGGAGAATGATTGTCGACCCTGTGTAGCTCTGCTTGATTTCTTCATCCTGTAGAACAAGTTGTACTTCGACTGCCTGAAATTTTTTATTTGCATAGTAGGTTTTAAATGCAATTGAGCAGCGAAGTACATTTGTTATACTCTAATAACTGACCATTTACACTCCATAACACATGCTATACACCTGCATCAACTTTCTTTCCAACTGCAGAATGCAAAATTTAAATGCCATATCGTTAGCTTAGTGAGAAAAATAGGGAACATAATTTTTCCAAGTTTACGTTATCTGCAGGTGCCAACACTGCCATTAAGATTGTTCCTACTGATTTGTATATGTTTACAAATATGTTAATTTAGAGGATTTTTACAACAAATATTTGTATTTCTACAAATTACTGTGTATGATGAAAATAATTTCCAATGTTACAATTATATATCTCCAGATACCTATTTATATAGTACTTGCATAAAACTACGATATGAACCTGACGTAGTCATCTATGTGGTAACGTATGAATGTCCCGTTTTTAGCAACACGAATAATGGATTATCATCAGTTGGTATATTCATAAATTTCATTTCTCTTACTGTTACCTGCATCTTTCATTCTAGCAAGGCATCTTCATAATTTCAGTAGTTTACTCAGGTTCCCTGAACTTTCAGTAATGTGAAATAATTATAAAGTCGTGAACTAGATTTCATTTTCCCAACAAAATTATCGCTTCAAAATACTTTTCCACCTACGAGATAACGTCTCAGGAGATTGTAAATGCAACCGTCATTATTATTTACACCTATTCTTGTGCCGCCTTCATACCAAAAGTAACAGCGGGGTTGCTTCTTCGCAGCATTATTAAGTATGATATTTTTACACAAAAGTCTGCGTTTTAAATTAACTGGGGTTTGCAAATTGAAGAACGAAGTCTGAATGTTCTAAGGAACATGGTGAATATCTGGTTCCCTCATATTACGACTGAAAATTTTATGTTCATTCATGCCCTGATGTTCAATAACTGCTATTGTTTCAATATTTAATTTTTCATTTATATTATTCATGAATAAATTTTACCTTAAACATTTATGCTTTTAGTGGATACTGGAAACTAACGTCGTATTCCAAGATGAAAATATGTTTCATACATATTCCATTCGAATTTTCCTCTTCCTGCACGTTCTCTTCTACTTCATCCACATTTAAGTAATCTTCGAACGGTTTTTGCTTTAACTATTCTTGCAATGGGTAAATTTTACAACACAGTGTTGTAGACATACGCCATTGCGAGCAAACTAATAATTCTATTATACGGTTAAAAAAGGAAGTCTCTTGTTTTATTATAACTGGATTGGAGAGTATATTCTCAGTTGACGATTGCACTATCTAAGTAAATGTAATTTTGAACTCGAAATTCACACGAGGATATTATTTTAATACACCGTTAAATTTTAAACATTTTTTCCCGGTACAGCGAGTTTCTGAATGTATAATTTGTACCTCGCTCAAAGTTTTATTTATTTATTTATTTATTTTTTTGGAAATGTGTAATCAATGGTGAGTTATTTAGGGTAGTCATAAATATTTTTTACATATTTGTAAATTATGTAAATTATATACGAGATAAGATTTACTAAGCGACTCTTTTTTAATTTGGAAGTTTAACTCAAATATTGACTTATTCCCTACACATGAAATCAAAGTCTCTTGTAAATGTCTTAGAGATATAAGGGAGCAAAATTTTTTCACTTCACAATTCTAGTTGGTAGGCTCACGATTACCATGCTAGTTCAAATGAATCTTTAAAAATTACCCGTGAATACTTTACGGATTATACATTTACATAAAATAGATTCACCTCATAAAATTCTGACAGCACAAGGTGTTCTGAGCCAATAGCAAACTAGATAGTTACAACATATCATACTTATTGTCAAGCTAAACAAAGAAACATGCAATCCTAAACAGAATATGTAAAAACTTGCTTCAAACTGTCAAATCAAGAAACGTGTACTTTATTTGCCAAATTTTTCATTCCATTTTGTTTGTGGAATTTTACTTCAACCAAAAAAAATTAATTGTGGTTTAAATTACAGACTGTTTGAACAAAAGCAGTGACAAAAAATTTTTTTTAGTATTATAAAACACTACGGTGGTAGTTTCGTAGTTACGTAACTACACAAGCCAATTTTTTTATAAAACGTTCTACATTACAAATTATAAACACTTCATATTTCAAGTGTACTTCACCATTTAACACAACCTATTCAGACTGTCCTAATATTAACCACTTATAAAATAATTAATGTTGCATATTTATGGATTCAAATAATGTCCGGGTTTTGCTAAAGTGCCGTCAGCATCCAGTTACAGTACTGAAGACGGTGAAGTCGATCTCCTTTAATTACGTGTTGTACGGTACTGTATTGATACTTAATACATCACATCGCCATGAAAGATGGTATATGCAAACTAATGTCTCACACCGATGCGGTGCGCGTGCTTAAGATGGGATTCAATGAAAAAATCTGCAGTAGCGCCTTGGCAGCGTGTCTTCATGTACGTGCCACACGGGTTGCCTACCTGTCGGAATTACCACAATGCTCTGACATTTAAGTGACTATCTCAGCAACAGTTTGCCTGAGCGTGTTCGGAAAAGTGCACCTTTTTGTTCCTTATGTCATTGCGGTTCATTATTTACTAGTATGGGCTGTTACAAGCCTACATGTACAGAAGTACATGCATAATAAAGGAGGCAACCTCATGTTTCCATCGCATGGAAGGGATGGTTGTTCACACTTATTCCCTACATACGTGTCGTCATGCATCCGAATCGAATTCGGAAGGTCAGTGTTCCATTTGTAGTGGATGTCGAATTATCGTCACTTAACATATTAATTTACACAACTTTCACGATAATATTACACCCAAACTATTGACAATAGAGGCGCGGTTACTATAATCATTATTCTTGATTCAGGTATGGCTACCTGTACCCGCGAGCTTTTCTGTGATTTACTTTCCATCCTGTAGACACAACAGTATGTGTGTGATTATTATGTATAAACATATACGAGTAATATTTCTGCAAGCGTATTTTTGATTCAAAGATATTTGCGTAGGTCTAACGTATTGTTCCTGCTAGTGTCTCGACTACAAAGCACGTGGTAACTGGCTGTGGATTGTCGAGTGTAGTGTGTTTTTATTGCGGTGTGAGAATGGGGAGGATAAAGAAGAAGGAAGGGAGGAAAGTCTTGCTGTGCGCGAGTCGTTATCGAACGGGTCATTAGCAACTGCTGCGGCTCTTGGAGCGCCATTATTGTCGCTAATGTCTCCACGACTACATTCCACGCCTGCAGTTGATGCCCGAGAGAAGAATAGAACAACGCAGTCCCAGGTGGCGCTGCTGTGTCGCAATGAGCGAACATTTCTCTAATAAACGTGCTGCGCGCCATTTGATTACCCTTCCCCGTCTTCTTGAGAAACAAAAAAGTTCCTAAACAACAATGGTTGCGAAAAGTATTCGTACGCCATATATTTTCTTGATTACGTTCTCATGATTAACCAGAAATATAAGTTCCCACAAGTTATGTTCTTCGTGGTTTAGCACTTCACACTTCAACATATTTATTTACAATATATTTTAAATAATAATTTTACAGGAATAGCTTCCAAAATCCGGTCCCACTTCTGGCTAGCGATCTGTGTGTGAGCAAAAGTATAAAATGTGAGAAAAGGCTACTGGGCTTAATTGGCAAAAAAATTTAAATTGAAATGAGGGGCTACGGTTTTCGAGGGGACAGACCCAGCCGATCCGGGCTCGATTCCCGACAGGTCCGGTCCCGGAATTGCCACATACGGGAAACGTGGTTTGCGTTGCCGTTGGCCAACCGGTTTTCTCGAGGAACTCGTGTTTCCCCCGCCACTATCATTCCATAGCTGCTCCACAAACATTTCACCCCATACATTCTTCGGAGCAGAGGACTACAGACATGTCTCGCTAGTCGAGCTGGATCACGTAGTGTAAAACTATTTGTCATACAAAATGGTTCTTTATATTACCACGATTATCTGCAATCTTCATGTTGATGGTCTTACAAACATAATACATGGTTAGTAATATTTTTAGGGTCTCTTTCCAATTTTCGCGACATGACACCTATATTATTTAATTAAGCATAATTTCATTAACGTATCATAAAATATCTTTACACTAAAGCAACACAATACCGTGACATAACTTTCCGACCTAAAACATGTCTGCAGATTTTTTTTTTTTTTCACACATTACAAACATCACAATTATTGAAAAAATACATTAACAGCTTATGAGTTAACAATATATGTATCCTAAAATTTTATGCGAAGATAAATTTTGAAAATGGAAGCTCACCTTCAATACAAAACATCAAACCACACAATATGTAACTGCTTAAGAATAAATTTACATCAACTAAAACAAGTTTGTAGAAGCTAAACACAACCAAACGTACAGTAAACAGTATAGGACAAACGTGAACACGCATTTGTGTATAACCAGATTAACGTAAACGAGCTGGATTATGAAAACAATAAATAAAATTGTTAAAATTTTTCTCAAGAGAGAAAATATATATTTGGAAATATAGGAAGGACCAAGCAAAACAAATTACTTCTGATGTAATTGTAGAGTAGATTTGGTCCAACAACAAATTAAGACAGCTTCCATCAATTTGGCATGATGTACATAGTTGTTAGAAATATCTTATTTGTAGGGAAACCTGATTTACGTACAAAAAATTTCCAACAGATTGTTTGAGTGCTTTATGCGTGGGTCTGCAGCAAACTTTCATGGTCAGTTATTGGATGTTTTTAACCGTCAGCGTCTTGGTGTATTACCTACAAATCACATACGCGCGGTGTCCAGCAACCGCATTGAGATATATACAATCAAACCAGAGACATTACAGCACAAAGACACGCTTCCAGTAACCACGAGGCAGATGTATAAGGCATTATAAGAAGTTTGGGAAAAATATTTTTTTGCGATAGTTATTTGATAACTTTCTGTTGAAATAAAGTAAACCTTCTTATTAGAAGTTACGACTTTTCCAAATAATTCAAATGGTTTTGTCAAACATAAATTAGAAAAGGAGGAAAAAACAAGAGAACCTGAGAAAACTCGTCAGCCATCGACGTCGTACTTCACGTTTCTCACGTGTAAAAGTTTCGGGGACGGTCTTGCAGCAAATGAACACCGTTTGCCGCAGATTTGAGGTGAGTTGTATGAACAATACACCACTACAGTCTTACGCAGTAATGCTTTAATTTTTTATATTTTCTACACTGTACCATGTATTATGTACAAATACACAATAAAGGAAAACAAATTGACAATTATAAATATGTAAGGGCAGCCGTGTTCATTTTACAGCGCCGCATAATGTAGAGACAGACAGAATATCACAATTGATAATAGAACAGTAATGTTGTTGCAACGTTGGAATATTTTCTGGCAGTGCAAGTGGGTCACTTCCCTGCGACTGTTTGGTTTCAGCAAGATGGAGACACGGCACATACTTCTGGGACATCCAGGGCGGTCTTCTACAGCTGTTTGGGGATTGCATCATCCTAAGTCTCCGTGACAGTTCCTGGACTCGAAGATCGCCAGAACTGTCTGCGACTTTACTTTGCGGAAATACTTTATGAGTAGAGTCCCGGATATATCGCGGGTTCAACGACCAGCAGATTGGACTGCACAGTCATGTATATAATCTGTCCTCAGATACTAGTTCACTGGCTGCTGCTGCAGTGAGTGGGCATTTAAACATTTGACGATGTAACGCGGGAGTCCACGAGTGTTTTATGCATGTTCGCCATGGTTCGGAGTCCTCAACGTCACGCCACAGAATAGTTAGGAATACAGAAGTGAAATAGCCGGCAGGCCAGCGAACTCAGTCACACACGCCAGCAAAATGGGTTTCCTGGCCAGCAATATGGCGGAAACACCTACTACCAATCAGCGTGAGGCAGCTGCTCTGATAACCGGCAGCCAGTCCAATAGGAAACCTGCAGTAACGTGCAGGATCCAAACATACACGGGGCTGGTATCAACAACCTCGGGCAGCCAATAAGCGGCCAAGTTCGCCCGTATCAAAGGAGCCGCCACGTCATTTCACGTCTGTATTACTATTTAGTCTGTGGTCACGCTGAATAAAAAATGACTAGGGACAGGAACATTTCGCGAATACAGTGACCTGCAGGCTAGAATCCATTGTACTATGCATACTCAATCCACGACTATGTGGCCACTAGCTGCTACTCCGAGGAGTTCGCGAAAGTTTCCAGTCCCTAACAATGACCCGATATAAAAAGTTTCCAACATATACATTACTTAGAAATCCAACCTCTCCTCAGTTGAATCCACGAAACTTCCGGGACTCTATTTATGAGCAAAACACTTGCCCAATTACTTTCGTGTAGCTGAAAATCATAATAAGGCTAAAGAAAACAACGCGAGGTGTCCCCTGAATTGTTACACCCTGCAGTACAAGTTTTCCTCTCACGATTCGTGGTATGCTTACATTTACGAGACACTGTTATCAATAGTTGACTTTTTGGTAGTGGTACGTGGTGTTCCTGTCATTTCCTAAAACACAACGTGCCATAACTTTTTCTACTGTCGTAATTCTCTCAAATTTCTACGATGTTCCAGTCAATCCTGTTATAAATACATAGGAAAAACATAAATAAATAAGTAACAAGAAAGCAGTAAAAACTTGTCTGAAAATATGATCGAATTGTAATCATTTAACGCAAAGGGAAATTACATATACGCAGCTTCAACCAGCTGTCAGTTATCTCCAAGCAAACGAGGAATTCACATCTGTTCTATAATAATCCACAAGGAAATACATAAGAAGAATGGCTGGTATTTAACAAGCTTTTTGTGTACAAGGTAAATAGAAGGTAAACATCTAACAGTGACCTCATCCACGTCCATAAGTATATACTTCTCCGGAAATAAATTTTACGGTTGCTAATGAAAGTACGTTTGAACAGTTCTGGTAAGATAGATTTAAACTGTCACGGGAAAACAATCGCATACTAAATTTAAACCTTGCATAATAATTGCCACGTAATGGAGTGAAACAAGCAAGTAGTATGGAAAAATAAGGGTTATTTGGTGCCATCTATAATGTCCCTCTTTATAACCTTAGGAAATCAATCGCATAGACCGTCTAAGACGATGTTAAAAATATAATTATTAATAGTCTTGCCCACTTGTAAGAGTGAAGTCAACGTAAAATGTAATAGTGATATAAACTAAATACGAAACTGGTGAAGTCGATATCTGCGAAAGTAAATCGCCAAAACAATTTCCTCGAATTACAAATGTTTCTTTTTAATTTTTTATATTACATAATTCTTACATAAATAAATAACTAAAATTCATTTTATTTTTCCAAACAGATAAATTCTGCACTGGTAATCACGCATCGTGATTGTTTTATTATTAGGCTAATCATATGTACAATTAGGAAAAATATGTTTAATGAAAAATCTACATTGGTACTGTAGTTCTGCTAGATTTATTGGTAAACAAGAAAATAAATTTTAACCCTATTCTGTCGTTTGTGTTAAGATTTGGGGCTTATAATTTTGTAATATTTTTGTAGGATTTAATATATATACTCTATTTCTTAGATATCAACATTTGTTTTTTCTTATATTTTTATATCCATTGGATAATGCTTCCCGCCATTAAAGTGACTGATACTATCAAATGTCACAGATTTATTACCTCAATATTTATTTACAACCATGATCACTTGAGGAAACCTTTGTCAAAAAATGTATTTATAAAAATTAGAATCAAATATAAAGAATTTTATTTCGTGATTCAAAATTTCGTTTAACTCAATGACGTTTTACGAGGCTTGAAATTAGGATTTTTTAACCATGGATTTTGTTACAAAGAAAATATTTAAAATCAATTAATGCAGATCATATAATGCACAATAAGCATTGCACGACCTACTTTTCACATTTTGTGAGTCCATTCATTTCTCAAATGCTTTTACAACATTAATTAAACAATTAGTTTTCGCTACCAATGACTTATCACATTACACAACGGTACTATCACAATTTTTCAGGACGAACTGAATTATCAGATTTGTAACGGTAAAGCGTTCAGTTCAAATTTGAAAACACTCGGGTTCAATTCCCAAGTGGTCATCCTGATTTCGGTTCATCAAAACATTTCGAAATCGCGCCAGGCAAAGGCAATAACGTCCCTCCAAAACAGTTTATGGCTATTTACATTCTCTTTTTTTGTTTGTCTGAGTCACTAGTTATGTTTCTGACGACCCAGAAGTCGACGAGACCACCTGGCAAACAAACAGGTCGAATGATTCGGTGCATTAACTCGGAAGCAAAGTAAACAAAGCCACATGTGTGTATAAGCACGTACATATCATCTGGGAAATAAACATACATGCTGTTAGACTACTCTGTATATCTACATTGTTCAAAGTATGATCTGGGAACTAATTGAGCCTCCGCAGTCATTAATTTGAAATTTTTTAAAGCAACCAGCGTGTTTGATACACAATACACATATTTACAGTTGCACACAGACTGGGGGCTTTTACCGTAATTACGTTTTGGTAAACCCCCGAACGTTCAGAAACATATCGTTACTATTATACCAACATAACCTTACGCCATAGGCTAGAGAGAACAATGAAATAAAAAGCACAGATTCTTTATATCAAAAAATTCTTACAAAATAGCATGTGTAAATGTTATTTGTTAAAATAATCATAGTAAAAATTTTACTAACATAAGTTTAAATTTTCATTTAACAAATACAGATTCTATATAGGCATACATGTATGCATATGTATATACAACTTCCCAAAGTTAAAAATTTAAATAATAATATTTAATTGATAAGAATATATCACTATGTTTGGTATCAGGTATAAGTCTTTCCTTAAATGTACTAAGGTTTCCTTCCGTGTCAAACCGTGACAAATTCTGTTTCAAACTAATTTCCAAAGTTACGACCCATGCTGTAATTGTAATTCCAAGCGCCAGGACATTTACTCGTTTTACGCAAAAAAACTTTTAATATAACATAAAATAAATTCTGTAAGATTGATCTACCATCGTGTGCTTCGAACGTATAGCGACTTCCAAATGTTTAATGTTTAAGTAAAGGTAATTTGTATAGTTATGTTTCGTTCATATGTTTACATCTCTGCCAATATGATATCCCCTTATACTTAGTTCTGGGTTTATCCACTAACACTGACTAACCATACTACCAAGGGTTTTCAGATTTCTATTCTATTTTTCTTGTAGAGTTATTACAACTGTTATATTTTGTAATTTTATGATTTGTATTTCTTACCTTAGAATTCTTCCATATATTTCTAGTTGCCTTCGTTTAGATAACTATAATGCTTAAAAAACAAATTATTTTATTCGTTTACAAATATTTCAATTCTCTTCAAGAAACTTTTCGAGTGCTTTTACAATTATAGTTGTGATGTACTATGTAACACGGACCTGGATAACATTTTGAATAATTTTGTGACGTTACATAAGAACAGTGGAACTGTCTACATTTTTATTTAATTAGCTCGAATTGTTTATTCCACCAAATACGCTTATACAAGAACGCAGTTAAGGGCGTGATCTACCGCAATTTTCATCACAATTTATTTATTTTTTATTTGTACCAGATTCTTTTTTCTTATTTTAGACACAAAATGTGACTAAATTTGGGTCTTATGAAACTTTTTTATCTCTAATATTTTTTTGTGTAATGGCTTGTTCAAGTCATATTTTGAATGTTTCCGTTTTAAGGACTGCAGGAAAACCAACTGACATACTAAACTCAAAAAAATCACAGTGGATAAAGACATTGCAGGCTGCAATGTGATGCTCATAAAAATAAAGAATAAAAAATTATTTGTATTATTAAAACATGCTGAAACTGAAAATAAAATGTAAAAAATTGTTAAAAAGTGGTTATTTGGCAGATTAGTACAATTAGGTGTATTAATTAATATCCTAAGTTTGCAACCTCGAGCCACTGCCGCTCTGGCCACCATATTGAAAAAATTGTGCCGAAAACCAGTTTTTCACGAATATCTTCTCACCAACGCTATCTACGCCAAAAATATGGCTGCGCGAGCGTCGGTCGCCCGAAGTCGCAAAATCGGGATGTTAAGGACACCAAACTGTACTAATCCACCAAATAAGAACATTCCTTGACCTTTTGTAAGACAAATCCACCCAATGGCTGGACAATTTTGGTAAATCGCAAATGTGTAGTATGACAATATCATTATTCTGATTGGTGTAGTCAAGTAAGAGACATGTCTAAACAAAGACACGCTGCCAATAACCACAAAGCAGAGCTACCGAGGTGCACGTCATACACTGAAATTAAATGGTACATTATAGCTTCCGCAGAAAACTTTTGACTCTATTAATTTATTATGGTCGAAAGGCACATTTATTCCACATGCTCAATTTGTATGTTCGGAGATAATATTGCACTCTTGGAACATCTCCACTTTACTTGACTGAAAGGTGCTAATTTTTGGATGTTTAAACATAGTTGCTGATAGGCAATCATAATTCCATCACAATTTTGCCATGTAACTGCCTCGTGCTGTTCAAGTCAACCACAAGCGTGCCAGTTCCGCTTCTGTAATAATTTGCATTCTGTGGTCTTGGATGTGATCTCTACGTGTCATGTGGAATACGATCTGGGTAGAGGATTGGTACACACATGACACGTACCACTAGTCTGATTTACTTACAGTTGATTTACTAGGTACCCGGTACTGCACCAACAGTGCACAAACTTACTGTTTGTTTTTACCAGCAGGCATTGCGTTATGAACGTACAAATAATGGATTGAATATATCGGTTAATTATATCAACATTAATATTTTTAATTATTAAAATTTTAACTAAGTGTATGCTTTTTATTTTACCTTTGTTTTGATGCTATTTGATAATGAACGGTTACTACCCACGGAAACTGATATATACATAAAAGTTGTCAACGTCTGTTGAAACTTTTTTTTCATGTATTCATTTCCATTCATGTTTACCGTTATATTTGTTATTTTTAATTTGAATATTTTGTGTGTATGTGTGTGCGCGTATGTGTATTTGCACGGCGTAGTAAAATTATTTCAATTCAAACATTTCTGTTTTATGTGCATATATATATGTATATGCAAATGTACATTTAGATACATATATGCATATGTATACATATATATGCGTATGCATGCACAATTTAATATCTGTATTCCAAGAATATATATATATATATATATATATATATATATATATATATATATATATATATATATAAGTGAGTATGTGTGTGATTTTGTTTCACCCCACTTGAACTGGGCACCAAATTAAGCTATTTTCAGAGACGGATAAATACGCGTGGTTTGCTGGCAACCGACTAGACTCCAAATTGCAGGTCGGAGCCATGGGTTCACAGCCCTCGATTGTAATCCGTGGTCAGTGTTATGTACTCGTTGATGTAGAGAGGGAGCCGTCTGAACAGCGGGTCATAGGGCATGCACGTGGTCGAGCCGCACCCGCAGTGAAGGGCATGAGCATAATCGCTCGCCCTTCTGGGGTCGAGCGCGGTCGATGTGTGCATGGTCTGTGGTTGCCCGGCCCCGACCGCCTGGGCGTCCTGCAGCCCCCCTAACACGTCCGTCTCCCGAATTCTATGTTCACGTGGCGTGGGGACATGCACACTCTATTCCCGCTCAAGACTCTTGAAATATCACGCGGGATTTTTAAAAACGTTGTAAAATGACAAAAAGTGTACACTATAATTAATAATTCACAACAAAAATTAACTCATGTCATATCGTTAAAAATAACAGTTTTATAAGCATCAGTGTACAATATTCATAAATTATAATCTTGACACGTTTTGTGACGGAAATAATAAAAACATATAGTTCTTTAGTAAAAGGCGTGTACATTTTCCTACCTTATTAGTAGAGATGATGGTTTATCGCGGGAAAAGTTGACTGTTTGATGGATTTCAACACACGTCCAGCTTACCAGAAGATTACTGACTTTAGCTTGTACGTGGAGCTGTTGCCCTATTTGACTGAGCCAATAAGAATCCCGATATTGTAATATTGGATGCCTGGTATTGGTCTGTAGACAGCTACGTTGTGTCAGTGTTTTCAAGGCTATCTTGACACAAAACATTTTCGCGATATACCATCATCTCTACTTATTAGTTGTCCAAAGCAAGAATACACACTATCCCGCAAAGTATTATTATTTCTTTAACTTGTCTGGGAAAATTAAATACGCTCATTTAAATAGTTGACTTAAAAAAGGAAGTATTGCCTAATTTTTTTTGTATTGATTTTATTAACTTACTATCAACTGCGGATTTGACTAGCAGTATAACTGTTAGAAAAGGATATTATCATTTTGTTGTGAACTATTTCGTTAAATATTTACAAATCGGCAATTTTTATAATTTTATAAAGATGAACGAAAGACGAAAATTCAAGTCACATAATAAGTAATGCTACATTTAAATAAATAAACAATTTAAAAGTATAAATTCACTGAAATAATCAAAACACAACTGAAAGACAGTCAAAAGAAAATAAAGTCATTCCGCCATCAAGTATTTTCCTACACAACAGTACACACAAAACTGCAACTATTAGGAGCTACTCAATTATGTTCCTTAAATATGATTTATCTTTAGAATTGTATTATTTCTAGTAGGTTTGTTTCCTTTTCAGATAAAATGTTCCTTCGTATTATTTGTGCTCATTTTCTGCATCTGATCTTTATATTAAGATGTTCATGACACACATTTTGGGTACATTTTGATGGGGGAATCTTGGTGGTTTAGAGATACTTATTTAATGGAATAAAGTTAAACATTTTTAAATTTATCTTCTTATTGTCAATGGTCTATCGATCTCTCATGTCTGACTTCTTTGATCATCTTGCTGAAGTCTGCTGGCTCGTAGGTTTTGTGACCGTCCTTTTCTCTATAGCTACTAAGTCTGAATTGCAGGGTAGTTACGAATGAACGGTGTTATTCATCAGTATAGACTGTAAAAAATTGTTACATATGTATAAGAACATTCTCCAACTTTAAATATTTTCTACAAATAGCAGTTATGTCCTGTATCCTATTCATATAGTTATTGACTTTGTAGGAGTAAACATATTTTTTGAAAGGCCGATTGAAATTTAAACACGTTTTATTATATTTTACTAATACATCACAATTCATGCATAAAACCGTACAAACAGGCCCTTATTAAAACATTAAGCCTATTTCTGTGCACACCCACAGCATAACGATAAAAAAATCACAATGTATTAAGAAAATGCAGTTATATGACCAGCTGAACAAAATAGAGTGAATGTTTAAACCTTTCAGCGCGCAGTTTCAATGACATTTCCCCGTCTTCCTGTAAAATTTGTAGTCCAGGAAAACAAAATTTAGTCATTGGTAGGTACATGGAAAATATCCTGTTATTGTACGGTGACAATAAACATTTCACTGTCATGCAAATGTCAGAGTACAATCCGTTATTCTATTGGCCACGAGCCGCTACATCATGTTAATTACTTCTGTGGCAGATATACGGGCGTCTGGTTAGTATAATGTGGAACCCATTATTATTGGACCGAAGCATTCTCCTCAGCAGGACACATCTTTGTCAGCCAAAGATAAACTTCATAGTGCCTACAGCCGTTTTGAGTCTTGTCTGCTGTCAGTAAATAAAGCGAATTTAGCAAGTTGTAGTAATTATTATAAACAACATGGATTAAAATGTTGTGAGCTGAAATGACCCGCTCCTGAGAATACCTAAGTGTGGGCAAAATCAGACTTTTTAGAGATCATAGTGAGCACTGGTTTTAAGTTTTGCCATGTGTGTGTATTTCTATTATTTCCGCCTTTGTCGTGCCTTTGTTTTACCATTCTTCCAGAGATGAAGCTCGAATTGCTGTTGTAAATCTTTTTGTCTTCCTGAGAACCAGCATTAGTTATGAACAGTAGTAATTTTTTTTTCAAGCCTCTGATAAAGTTATATTAAATCGCATGTGTGGATACACCATGCTGAAGGAACTGTACTAGATCAAATATGAAACTGACGTATTGTTGTGACGGTAATTTTAAACACAGCACATAATAGTTTATATTATTATTTAAATCATTTTAACTTGTTTGGTATAATTCAACAGAAGTGTTTTTTCTCATACGGAAACCATTCTGTATGTAGTACAGTGTTATAATATTTTTCAAATGCATCAATTCAAGATTTATTGTATAGATAGTGTAGCCTAGTTGATTTGGAATTATAAAATTACGACTTCATTCCTCACTCAAAATGTATCATGGAAATATGTATTTTTTTACTTCCAAGGTCGTAGTTATCAGGTGATGGCAGTTTCCTTTAGGTGAAGTGAGAGTGTTTTACGGCCCTTCAAAAATGAGGTCTCAGAGCCGGTGACGATGAAACGAGATGAATGGAGAGTACAATAACCATACCCGCGCCAGGATTCGAGTCCAGGACCTTTCGCGCCGTATACCAGCGCCTAAACGACTACGTTGCGGAGGCCGGCGATTTCAGTTAGGCCTGTCGTTGTTACCTTGTCGGTGATGTTTTAGTAGCAGTATTGTTGTTGTATTCAAAATATAAGTGATCTGGATTGAATTCTTTAGTGAGTAAGAACGTCTGAATAGGAACTTCCCAGCGTGCTTGGCTGATATATTTTCATAACTGACGTCGCACAAACGTATTATTCTGTTCAGTACATTTCACTGATACTTGCAACATACATATAGCTGTCTGCCCAGTGATGAACACAGTACTCATGCATATTGTCACATATGACACATGGGGAAACGTATATCTGGAGTACAACCAAACTATAACCAAACTAATCTAAAATCGCTTAACTTCAGCTAGCAAAGACGAAAAGACAGCGCAATGCATAACTATCAGGGGCAACTCGCTCACAAGCTGAATGTGGGAGGTACCAAAAGGATCGTAAAGGTTACGAACTCAGAAAGGAGTCTGTGTATTTTCCTGATATAAAATATTAACTAAGTATTGTTAGACAACTTATCACTAGACAGAAAAATAATGAAATTGGGGCTAGAGAAAATAATGAAAATTGAATTAAAACACGTATGTCTTCATTAAAAACTACTACAATTTATTAAAGAAAGGATTAATTTATAAAAGTTACCGCAGAGAATGTAACTAGACAGAAATGAATGAACGGAAGAAAATTTAAATAGTATTAAAATCGGCGACATTAAAGAGTTTCATTTACAAAATAATTAACTTAATGTTAAAATTATTTTTCATTTTTTATGTTCTGTTTGCCTTTCGTGTGTGTGGGTGTTCAGACTGAGACGCGCACTAACATTGACCAAATAACAACTCTTGCTTTCTCCCGACTGTTTTCACAGAAACTAATTATATATAAATATTAGCATTACCTTAAATTTTTAACTGTACCTTAAAACACTAACAAATTTAACGAAACGTATCACCAAGGCCTCTACAGGCGGAACACTTAAGTTCTCTGGCGTCAGTCTTTTACAGACACACTGTTAGAAAAAAATTCCGTGAAATTACGGAAAAGTACAGGCAAAAAATTACCCAGAAATCTTCGTAAAATAACGACACTCAGTTTTTCTTGATAACGGAATGCTCCGTAAAATTACGGGCAATCCGTTTTCCGCAAATTATTAAATTTTTTTTAAGCTACCAGCGCTACATTTTCCAGAAATACGACATATTCTTATTTACTATTTTTCACGATATTCTGACGCACTATTCAGTAACCTGAAAAGTTCATCGACTTTGCTAGGATTCGAACCCACGACCTAATAATTGCCAGGAAGAAGCTCTAACCATTGTACCATAGTGACAATTTATGAGTAAGTAAGTTCCATGCAGTATTAAGATATCAACTTTATGAGAGACAACTTTTGCATTTGACATCCTGATTTTAGAGAACTTCATTAGTTACGTTATGAGAAAAAGATTTTATTCCATAGAAATAAATAACTTTAAAGGTGCATATCCGCTAGCGCAAACGCAGAGAACAGGTGCGATTTATTTCAGCTGTTGCGAAACCCGGAGAATATAAGATGCGTGTGGCTGTTGAGTGGGGTAGGCTAGAAGGGTATGCCATAAGGAAAGGGAGGGGGCAGGAGCCACTACAGGGGTATAATTTAAGACAGGACAGGGGTATATCATAAGGAGAGGGGGGCTATGACAGGGAGTGGGTATGTTATAAGGGTAAGGATAGGCTAGTACAAGCATAGGGTGCAGGAGAGGGGGGCAGACATCTACCTCCCCCTCATGGTGTTTAGACATAATTTGTACCAAAAGTTTCCAATCCCTTCACTTCCCCTCACCCCTCAATGCTCCCCTCCCAGGGCGGGACTTAAGCCCTAAGCCAATCACAAACCTCAATGCACTTAGGTGCTATTCGTACCGAAAAAAAATCCCAACAACCAGTCCCAGCCAAGGACACGCCACCTTAATGGCCCTGTGGGCTGATAGCAGCACTCGGGGGAGGGGGACTAATGCTATCCAAATGCACCTTATGCCGGTTTTGCTCCCAGTGTGGCGAAAACGCCCACGTGGTCACTACTCGGAACACTTAAGTCAGACTGTTCGGTCCTTTGTCCATGCGCTATACGAGTCCTTGTTTGTATTGCTCTTCTCTTCGCGGCAAAGTGTGGACAACCAGGAAGCAGCACTTAACTTCTATTGCCTTAGCTTTTTTTGTCTTCTTTTCGTTTAGCACCATTTTGCATACACAATAACTCCAGGATTCATAGTGATTATTAATACAATTTTTAAAAAAAACAAACAAATTAAAATGCGCTTTAAAATTGTAGAATCATATTTCCATGAATTTGTGGAAAGTAACGACCAAACATTTGTAAACTGGAAATACAGAAACATTTACGTAAACAAAAATTACGGAAGCCACTTTCGTAAAATTACAGTACTTTTCTGTAAATATTTCCGTGAATTTACGGAAATTTTTTACAGTGCAGCACATCCAAGCGTACCAGTCTTCTCTGCTGATGCCAACACTACAATTAAACTAATTTCTCACTAACCGAGCACACGGCCGACATCCTAGTTCTTGAGAGGTAGTTTCCCTCCCAATGCTATCGTCTCACGACACGAACCCACATTTGTTCCTCTCGAGGACTCGGTCAGGCCTCCTATCCCGACTACACGTCTGACCCCGACAGTAGACGACGATCAACTCTCCGAAAATATGGCGTTAGAAGCGCCGCTGCCGCGGACTCAGCTGCCAAGTCAGCAAAGCTCTGGCCAGTCACACCAGTGTGGCCAACACCCGGGCACTGAGTTTCACAACTAACGCCCCTTACTGCCAGGTGAAAAACTGTTTCTCTTGCTAGGAGAGGTGACTGACCCGCGGTATTCAGGCCACTTCCTGTAAGCAGTCAGCGAGCGTGGCACAAAGACGAGCGCTCCTTGCGGAATAACCACACCCTAGCCTTCCCACAGTAGAGTTAATAACATCTGAAAGCTTCAAACGAGACTAAAGTAAACTCTAAAATATTTATGACACGATAGAAAGGTACAATTAGATAAAAACTGCATGTATTTATAGCTGCGTCGTCTGAGTTTCTTACAAGAACTCATGTACAAATACTCATCTTCATCTTTTATTTGTATCAGTTCGGTGTCAACAGCAACCACACAAGAGAACAAAATGCAACAACCGTCGTTTTGTATATTCACAACTTATATTGTCAGATAATAACTTCAGAAGCAAAACACAAATCTCCGCCAAATATGAACTAATCATAACAGTATCAGTATCTCAATATACTCATGCAGTGACAAATAGTTAATGATGGAAAAGTAATTCTGATTCAGACATATTTTTATGTTGTCATCTGTAGTATTGTGTTATTAATTCACCGAGTTTTTGTCATACACTTCATCGCGAATGTCATTAGGATTTGCACTTACTGCATTCTGATGGAAACACAATAGTTGCGAATGTTTGATATTAGCAGAGGAATAGTCATACGATGTTTTAATGGAATATTCGTGAACGTGTTTATATTGTTCTAAATGCAGTTATGTGACTCCTGCGGAATGTATGATAGAAGAAATAAACATTCGGCATGCACCCGTGGCCACATGTGGCATACGTGATGCATAATGAAATCACCCTCACATTAACCACACGTGTACCACAAGCATTCTTATTATACTCTGATGCTTATTGGTTAGTTCGCTACGTCTGCTTGTGGACCGTATACTGAAATATGTCTGTCATTTTAAACTAAATTGCCAAAATTAAAATTATTTCAGTATGACTACAAACACATTTACTGACATGGCCTGATTAACAACCATTCCAGTAAAAGTTGAACATCATACTAGCGAACGTTGGCCGCTTCTGCCAACACTTGGCCAACTGGAAGATGATTGTATTTGATACTAGGGATCCTACCAGAAATCGAGTCCGGATCGTGATGAAAACTTGATAGTGGACTGTCTACTATATCGCAATGGTCTCACTATGGTAAAAAAGCTGCTTATATTTGAAACAATATGTTACAAATAACAAATAAATAAAACTTATATAGAAGGCGCCCGTGGGTCAGTGTATCACACCCCAGACGCAGACATATTACTGCTCGTCCGTTAGCATCTGCTTGCTCGAAAGGATGACGTGATAGAAGGTCCTGCGATGGGGAGGCACCGGAACGAAGGGGAGGAGAAAACGGGAGATCTCCAAGAAAACTGGCGGACCAGCGGCCTCGTCCGGCACGATTCCCACGTGCGAAAATCTGAGACCAGCTCCGCCAAGGTGATACACCTTGGTGGGAGGCGAATATTCTCACCACTTTGTCCCCATGGCACCTTCTAGTATTACAGTGTAACGCTGACGTTTACTCCAAGAAAGCATATCTTAGTCTTCTTTTTAAAAAATTAAATAAGAATGGATTATCTTCACAAATATGTCAGTCACTAATATAAATTTAAAAAAAAGTTATCTCCGTTAGCATTTCAGTAGGTTGTCACAAAACGAATTAGTAGAACAAAAATTACTAGGGAGCCGACAGTATCCGTTAATTTAATCTCTTCTTTTCTATGTGGTTTATCTTCAAACACGCCTTTCTTTCTGAACGTAGGTCGAATGAATTTCCCGATTAAAAATCAATTTGTAAATAAATACGTTTATAATTTCCTGTAAAAATTTAATATAAGCATGCTGGACTGTGGTTCTAAATTAATTTTACACATAATATTTTCTTAATTGCTCAGTTACCTTGAAACTTACATTTCGATTATATTTGGAAAATAATTAAAATCCACCACATTTACACTAACTAAATAAAACTTCATCATAAAGGAAACTACTATTGTGTTTCAATAATCATAAAACGGATGTTTGATGTTGCGGTATAGCTAATAAAATATAAAAGTAAAAATAAACACATACTAAAGACTCGCAGAGAATGCCATTAGCAGCAGTAAAGTAACTTTTCCAATAAACGACGGGATTATTATTCTCTTCCGGATCACAGACATTCTTGCAGTATACTGAGGAAGAGGATGTTATATAGGATTCGCCATAAAATTTGAAGCACGCAGTCGTCTCTGGAGTTGTTCCAGCAACTAAGAGCGAAGAGCTTCTGAAACTTGCCCCGACAGCTGTGCCAAAATGGATGTCGCGTTACTCTGGCGTTATTGATTTACTGCTCATCGGAAACTTTCGCATTGTGACGTCTGTTATGAATTGTCTTTACTATAAAAGAAGTTGCTGAACTCACCGTGCGCTTGTGACGAATCAAGCAGAATTATTTCTTTCGCGTAATCTGTTCTCCGTTTAACGAAACTGCGAAGCGTAAAATACTTTAGGATTTTATATGTAAGTAATGTATGCAGATAAACTCTAGACACTCAGCATAGTCTTTGCTTGTAATAATAAGTCTTACTTATACTGTTTTGTATATTTCTCCCTACAAACTGCTGTTCACAATCACCTGTTAACAAAAACTTCCTAGTCAAGTCGCATCCAATGTTCTACGCCATTCCTTTCATAATTTTTTCTGAGTATCAGGTGGAATTTGTATCTTTGTTCCCTAAATAACTTCATATACTTTCCCTAACACTTATTTCTAACCACCGATTTTATTTCCTTCACAACAACCTTACCACAAATGCTTCCTGCATCCTTAGGTCATCTTTTCTCAGAGAGAACTCCTTTATTCTGTATAATTTTCGCTCTGTATGAAGCTTCTTGGAAATTATGTACTCGCCATATTTTGAGCAAATTAAAAATGCCAATTAATATTTCAGATTATATTCGAAGATGAAAAATATTGTAGTGTACAAAATTATGAATTTGAATTAATTTAGATTTGTGTTTATGCATTTAACTCTACATATGCTGAGAATTGGAAAAATTCAGTATTTAAGGATTGGGTAGTGATAAAGAAAATAAAATTTTCATTGGGACCTGAAATAAAAAGTACGTCGTATAGTAACAAAAAATTGAAGTGTTTTCGTATGGCTGTGAAGAGGACAAATCGATAAATGGTAATTTGGGAAGAAAGATTGGAGTAGAAATATACTTTTCAATGCGTTGTTTCTATACGACTGAATAATTTAACTATTCTGGTTAAATTATCTGATCGCTGTAACTGGCAGCTATTTCTTGTTAAGTAGATGGACTGCGGTTAATATAGCTCACGATAACCATGTGTAATGTGTAAAAATAAGTATCTATTAGGCCTATCATCAAATCGATGAAAGTCATAGTATGTAAATGTGAAATATATTTTCTCTTCGCAAAATTCGAACTGACCGATGTAATTAATACGGATAAAACTTAAAACATTGATAACATTTTAGGGAATGTAACGACAGTATTCTATACCTTACAAAATTTAGCTGTTTCAAGCTTCAGAATTGTTGCAGAAAAAAAATTAAAAAAAAAAAAGTTAGTTTGTTGAAGTTAAGAGTTTCCAGACACTCCATTCTGCCTTCGGCGTGTAAAATTGAAAACAAAATCCGTTACGATCTGGGACGATTGTAGTTTCTATTTAATCTTTGTTTTCGATCTATGATTTCAGGTGGTTGAATGATTGGCCATATAATATAATTAGTTAACAGTTTTCTAAGCTTTAACTGACTATTTCCATGATTTTGTACTAAGTCAATTGCATGAATTCATTTTCGGCAATTCTACTTGATGTACAGGTCCTCCAGAAACAACAGCATAGTAAGCATACTGCGCGAATTCTGTGCTAAACTAGAGACAAAAGTGTACTTGTAAGTGGCAAAATGTTAAGGGCGTTTAACACGTAAAATAATTTTTTTTTTTGTATTTGTGCCAAACACTGTTCAACTTTTGAACATCAGGTAACACGTTATTTCCCCAAATAAAAAGAAATAGGCCTCATGGTTTTTGCATAATCACTCATCAATGTCACAAAATGGCCATTGCGGTGTAGCAGAAATCAAAGAAAGTGATTAACTAATGAATTACAGGAACTGAAAGTCAGTGTATCAATGCATTTTATGACGTGTTTGACAAAAATTTGTTTTGAAAATTTCAGTAGTAGCCAAAAGTCAAAGTTACGCAAAAATGTACTAATTTTCATCAATTTTTAAAATATAAAAAATAGCTTTGCGTTTAAAAAGTGTCTTGAAGTAGCTCATATATTGAAGTATCACTATGAATTATCGTGTTTCTGCAAGTTAATTATTTTTTATTATTTTGGCTACACCGCAAATGCCATTATGTGAATTTTTGATAGGTGATTATGCTAAAACTATGGGACCTAATTTGTTTTATTTGGTGAAATGACACGTTATATGATGTGTAAAAGTTAAACAGCGTTTGGCCCAAAAAAAAATTTGGAATTTTCACCGGTCCCGCGTCCGTAAACGTGGACATTTTAGATGCACAATGTGGCAACACTGCACGGAGTATGTGTGTTACGTCAACTAAATGTGGAATCGTGCTAGGATTTTAACCCAAGTCCGTAATATTCAGATCAGAACGGTAGTAGTGCGATAAGTAAAGTAGCTGTGGAGCGCAGGAAATGATTAACTACAGTGCTACGTTGCCACACTGTACATGCAAAATGTCATCTTACAACGTTTTGCCGCCAACATGTTCGTTTCCAATTTAGCCCAGTATTCGCGTAGCGTGCTAATTATGTGGATGTTTCTGGACATCCCGTATACGCAAAAGGATCTCCAATGTGTTATATTCATGTTGTTTAACAAGCCTGAAGCCCCATACACAACATCAAAGTCACAGATAACAGAAGGGGGCGCCAGTGCCTGATACTCCTAAACCAACTACCCGCCCTAATCCGTTAATGTAGGTTAAAATTGTGAGAGATTTATGAAATTGGCTGAAAGACTTCAAACGATTGTGATGCTGGGTGAAAAATTGAGAAAATAATAATGTAGTTCTTTACGAAATGTGTTGCTAGAACTGAGCCTCATAATGCTCGACAGTATGGGAACACGAATGTGAGTGCCCATCCCAAAACTATGTTGTAGTTAAGTCACTGCACACTGTAAACAGATCCTTACAACATTTCGTACCTAATTCAGTGCAGGTATTACGGTGAGAGTGTGAACGGGTACAAAGCTCGTTTCAGCCAGATTTCCGATATGTAATTACCCGTCCTTTCAGTATGTTCACGCGCATATGCAATGCAGAGTTTCAGCCACTGCGCATACGGAGTAAGCAAGCAGGGTTGCCAGTACACTTCGAGTAGAAATAGACTTATTGTTTCCTACTGACCACATGACCGTCGTAGTTTTCGAAAATCTAAGTAATACGATATAGTTTCACTTATATGAGATTTTGAAATGTTTGTTGCAAAGGGAGTTTACAATGAGAATTTATTGGTTTGTGGACGTACGCCATTGCTCATGTTTTTGCTGATCAAACCTGTGTTGAATGACGAATAACGAAAAACGAACAAGAAATATATATATATATATATATATATATATATATATATACACACACACAAAAATAGAATATAAGCAATTCCAAAGGATTTGTCAGTTTTTTAATTGTAGACAACAAAGAATTCTGGGGATGGAATTCAGTCGACTATCGACACAACACCCAGACACAGAAGACAGACACAAATGCAGAACCAGATTCCCAATATGAAACAAGATGGAAATAGACAAAAAACAGTGAACAGTGGACTACAAACACAAGACAATAGACAACACAAGTTAAAACCAACGAAAAAAATGCAACGTTTCGGGGATTGCGATCTATCCCCGTCTTCAGGCTGAGACACAGCTAGTCAGAACACCAAGATGCCAATGAAGCTCGCTAGAAAATTGGGGCTTATATAGCCTGGAGGGCAAAAGGGTGAAATCCAGAAATCTAGAATTGCCGAACATGCATGGGGAAATAGTCACAAAACTCTCTGGGACTCAGCTAAACCAATAAGTCAGGAAAAAGACAGAATTAAAAGGAAAATTAAAGAATCAGCTTACATAGCCAGTAACAAAAACATCATAAGCATTAAACTAAAAAATAAGTGGTTGCCATTAGTAAAAAAAGAAACAGTATTACAGAAAATGAATAAATAATACAAATAAACAGATTTATTTTTAACAGTCTCGGCATAAAACCAGCCAACATCACTACAAGGTGCTCAGCCAATCAGGAGAGTACTTGCTTCTCATTGGCCAAGAGCCCAGCCAATCACAAATGCTTGGCCACCATTGGCCGAGCAGCTTAGATACCCTCCAGGCTATATAAGCCCCAATTTTCTAGCGAGCTTCATTGGCATCTTGGTGTTCTGACCAGCTGTGTCTCAGCCTGAAGACGGGGATAGATCGCAATCCCCGAAACGTTGCATTTTTTTCGTTGGTTTTAACTTGTGTTGTCTATTGTCTTGTGTTTGTAGTCCACTGTTCACTGTTTTTTGTCTATTTCCATCTTGTTTCATATTGGGAATCTGGTTCTGCATTTGTGTCTGTCTTCTGTGTCTGGGTGTTGTTGTCACGATATTCGACTGAATTCCATCCCCAGAATTCTTTGTTGTCTACAATTAACAAAAACTGACAAATCCTTTGGAATTGCTTATATTCTATTTTTGTGTGTGTTTTTATATATATTTTTTTTTCTTGTTCGTTTTTCGTTATTCGACATTCAACACAGGTTTGATCAGCAAAAACATGAGCAATGGCGTACGTCCACAAACCAATAGATTCTCACTTCACTTATATGCTTGTTAAGGAGTTTTCAGGAATTCTACAGTTGGGCTTTGTGGAATAGGGTAAGCTGATCATATATCGTGATATAACATAATATTGTGGTCAACTACTTTGCGGGCTTCACAAAATTGGGAAGGATCTATACACATAAGTTCACTAGGTTACCAATGTTGAGGAGGCAAGTGTACTTTGGCCGATAAGTGAACAATGTATCAAATATATTATTACCATTAAAATATTTAACATACTTCTGTTACTGAAGTTCGATGTCTTAGTATCACGAAGTAGGGCAGGTTTACCCTATAACACCCATCATCAGAAATATACTTTTATCCTTTATGTATCTAAACTTGCTAGAAAACAGTGATCATGTGCACACGGAACACACGTTTTGTTACGGAAATCTGTTATTATATCTCACTAGAAGTTTACGAATTGAATAAAGTAAGGATTTTAGCAGAAAGTTTGGAACAGTGTGTAAAAGGTTTTTCTTTAAGTTCACCCATTGCAATAACAGCGAAGGTTTCTTTAACGTGGTCAGTTACTTCTGATAGATTTATTTATGTTAAAAGTATTTAAGACTACTCGTGTGATGTTATACTCCTCCCACTACAACAGAGCCACTCTAGATGGTGGAAGTAACCGCCAACAGATCAGAGGAGGTAGGCTGGTAATAATAGCCTCGACAGTTGAGGTTATGTAAGCACACGGGTCGTATAAAGAAAGCTAGGTTCCGCTCAACCGCTCGCCACGTGGACACTTTGCTCGGTAGCGGCCTTTAGTCTTAACTTTATACAATCAAAATTTAACAACATTTTAAGTGGTCTACTATAAATTGGTCTGATATATTTAAGGGACAGAGTTTACCAACTTTCGAGACAATTATAATTTATTTCAACTCAAACGAGAGCCGATAACGTAAAATTTCTGCAGCTTTTTACGAGTAGGGTTTTACTATGTAACATAAGTTTTCCGGACAAACGATATACAGATTTTTGCTAAAATAAATTAAAAGGAAATTTTTGTAGCTAATTTAATAGCTTACCATCATTCTGTATTTTGTATCGACAAAATCGGAGTGCGTAATTACAAGATATATACAATTTACAAATCGATTTTACAATATCGACTACCGTTCATGTGTAAAAAATTGATTATTTTCAAAACTGTAGAAATCAGTCCAAGCAGTAAATCATAACAGTCCCAGAGAACCGCGCGCCGTTATGAAGATTTCTTCTTAAACAGTCTTTAGCCATGCTTCTGATTACAAGCTGGGCACAATAAATTGCGCATTATTGAAATCTCGTTGCATAATATGTGCCCCTAATTGAAATATCTCTATATAATATGTGCCCTTATCACTCACTCACTCCATCATCAACGCATAACCTATACAGCTGGATCATGAGACATGCAATTTTGAATGTCATCTGTCTCTTACGCCGTAGGCACTCACTAAGAAGGGATTTTTTGAAATTTTAATATCAAGGGGGTAAAAAGGGGTGAAATGTGTTATCAATCGGACAGTGTTATGCATCAGTAGATAATGCGCTAATTTTGAGTTATCGGTAAAACACGCCGTAAGTTTTTTTCGAAATTAAAAAGTCGTACAAAATGTATATTACTCCGGTAAACAAAATATACATAACCCCAGGATACAGGAGTAAAATAGGTACTTTCTAAAAGTCCGTCTGAAAGCAGAAAAATATTTTATACCTAACTAGCGATCGGCACATAGTCTATTGATACATAATCTATTCTATCCTCGGTAGCGCTTAAACCCGTTGAGGTACCGAGGTGATTTTTACTTCAGAACAAAACTTACAAAAATTTACACTACGATATTTTTAAATCAGGAAAGTAAGGGGATTAAAAGGCGTAAATTGTGCTTTCAATCAATCCTTGATAACTATTAAACCATTTGAGAAATTGCGGTGAGTTTTGCTTCATATTGAAGCTCATCCGTAATCCTAAAAAGAAATTCAAGAATTTTTTGAAATGCAACCTCTAATGGCATTAAAATAAAAAGTGGGTTTAATTAATGCTGTGTATCACTTCAGCATGTAGGTGTATCGACGTGAATTTAAAATAGGAATGAAGTTTACGTAAATATCTACGAAGTTGTTTCACTTTTTAATTCAACAATCTAGGGAGGGGGTGGAAATGTGTAAAATGTTTCGGAAATCTCGAAAAGCAGGCATGACCACGGAGAAATTATTTAAAAGTTGCTATTTTTAGCCTTCTTGTTGTTATGTATACATCTTCGAGTACGGGCCTACGTATACACGATTAACCTTGTAAGAATTCTGACAACCTATATTGGCATAGTTGATTCGAACAATGGAAAATGGTTTTGGGTACGAATCCCGCGTATAAGGCAAAATGGCGGAGGACGGCTGTGATATTACGTACGCAAATATTAGCGGCAGCAAGCAGAAGAGTTCATTTTCTATTAGAGGTATGAAAATTTAAGGGTGGAGTACCCTTGCATTTATGAAGTTAGTTTTCTTTTTGTTTGAATTGTAATTCATTTTTTGTGAATTATTTGGTTTATGGGCAGTTTCAACATTATATTGATTATTTATTCAGCGTTGTATATTTAAACCTATCAACTTCATTCCAAATACACATCTATCTTTAAGACCAGCAATATGAAATTATGTTGTTTATATTTATTATTCGTTTAGAAAATGCGTATCATAAATAACTTATCATTCTTTATTATACTTATAACTCAGGTTTACAGTTGTGATTCTACAAGTATTAGAGGTCACATTCTTATCTTTCATATTTTTTGTAATTTTTATCACATGAAACAGGAGACTACAGACGACAAGATTTAAAAGTTAACAACTTAAGTTGAGAGCTAAGTACAGTTGACATAAAAGGGAACCGAAAACATAGTTCATGAAGTCACGTGACCATGAGGACCTAGTAATGCCAGGGAGCATATAATAAGACAGTCCTTACTCCCAGATTATACAACCGAGAGCCTTACTTTAACCGAAAACGCCCGAAGATAGCTTCAGCTCACCTTCATTTAGGGTTTACTACAAATTGATTTCTTACTCGACACGATCCCTCAGTGAAACATAATCTACAGCGCAAATCAGTGTCTAGGATAACCGAAAAAAAAAAAAAAAAAAAAAAAAAAAAAACAGACCTACATAGCTGTATCACATTCTACTATCACGTATTTGTATTACTTGTGCAGTCATTAGAATCCTGACAGCCTAGGCATGTGTTACGGATTTATATGATAAAATAAATTAGGAACTATTAAGAATCAATTAGTGATATCGCTTTCGGGCAAATTATGCGATTTCTGTAAAGAGAAGGGTAACATATTGCTCCAGGAATAATATTGTAAGAAATAGTTTATTATATTATGTTTTCAAGTGATAGTTGGTTATGAACATACTTGTTCATACTTTTCAGGGTATTCAATTAGTACCATTAATTATTCAGTACTAATTTCATTGAGATAAACGAAATAATTCAGCGGTGGCATAGTGCGGCATGTGCTGAGCCACAATGAATGAAAATTTAAATCAGAATTTAAGGACATGGAATCGAGCCCAAGTCCTTCAGATCACTAGTACAACGTTTTACAACTGCACCACCTAGCGCAATCCCTTTTATTTTACGTCTGAATGGATTTTTGTGACCCTGAGTCTCTAAGGACTGAAACAAGTCTTTACTTTCGACTGCATCAGATGATGGTTACTCATAGTTCCTGATAGCATACTGGATTTGTCCTTGAGCCTGTATTAAGGTGGCCATCGTCTAGGTGGACATATTTTGTGAGCTTGAAGCTCAGAAGTGTTGAAGTAGTAAGGGCGACATAGCATACATACCACGACTCACCTTGGCCTCTGGACTTAAGTCACTGAAGAGGGAGTGTTAAGAGAATTTGATTGTATTTTCAGTTTTTGAGCATAACACTTAATAAAAATGTGTTATCAAATTTTTTCTGCGACAAAACATAGGATATATTCTTGGTACACTGTTTGACAGAAAAAAATGATGGAATCTTTCATTTATTTGCTTGCAGAATTATTGTAAGAGAATTATAGGCTAAATTTCAAGAATACTTTTGTAATGATTTTGCACGTCAAATCACTGAAACAATTCATTATTATGTATGTCATGCAGTTTACTAAAATACATAATATGCTTTATCGGGGAGAAAATTTTGATAATACCATTTGAATGAGCGTGATGGCTCAAAAACTGAAAATACAGTTAAATTGTCTTAACAGTCCGCATGGACTGGCGTACAGTCTTCTCGCCGATAGCTTAACTCTATGAATCAATATATGACAAAGTATTAATGCTAAAGGTGTATCGTACATGCCTAAACAGTGGTAAATATTCTGCGCTAAGTTCCGTAACTTAAAAAAGATTAATGCCTTTTTCGGCTGCTAAAATGTATGATTTTACGATAATTGGTTATCCTGAAATGGTTATATTTATTTGTAACGTTCTTTGAGCTATATTATTTTACCAGAGATCACGCATGCACGTTAGAGATTTTCGAAAATTCTTTAAACGGGCCAAATTCTGCACATAGCTCTTTACTCCGGGCAGGCATCCAACTTAACTCTGATTCCCAAACAGTGCAGGGTGTGGAACAACTGAATCAGAATCTCAGTGGGCAATACCAACAATGAGGACAGAATCCTCTGTGCTGTGGAAGCAAACAGTAGCAGACTATTTGTAGTGGCCATGCACACACTGCGCTACTGGGTTGTTTCGATAGTAAACGCATAGTTAGTCCAGTTACCTTCCCTTAACCCCTTACACAACAATCCACACTCACAACAGAGAGGTGACTGTTTGGAGATTACTGGTGCTTGAGAGCTTCCGCCCGTAGACAATGCAATTATCTCTTTAGGGATCTGCCTGGCCATGACTATTTTCAGAGAAATAAACACCTAACGCTCCTTTAACCGTTGTAGTGAGTTAGAAAAAAGGCATGATATTGGCGGCATTGGTACGCGTAACAAGAACAATACAGAGTACATAATTGGCGTCCATAGAATTTACTCCATTCTTTTTAAAATTAAACTTTAAGAACGCATGCTATCACGTACATTAAAATCTATTCATTATGAGCAAAATAAGTTATTGCAATGAACTATTCCACATGTGCGTATTGTGCCACTGTACGAACAAACTTTGGTCGAATACGGAATGTTACTGTTAAGACACCTCGCTCTTTAAATACACTTATTCGAAGCCCTCCGAGATGAAAACGACTGCTTTGAGCAGATACACTTCAAAATATACTATAAATGAATGTATGCAAAACTCAGAAATGTACACTTAACTTTGCTGCAGACTTCCAACCCATAAAATTATTTGGTCACGCAAAAAGTCTCATAGTAAAAATAGACGAGCGGGAATCTTGCTGCTAGTTCAACTATCGTTGTGGCAGTAAGGAACTTGATGCGCGCTCCTGGGACACCTGTATGGCTCCGTTACTTCTGTCTTACTAAATATTCTACAGTTTTGTTTTACGAATCAGGCTGGTATTTATCTATATATGCCTGATCAACCCGTGAAATTTTTAAGTAATTTTTAATTTCCTGAAAACGTGTTTACAATATTAAAAAAACATTTTACCAGCGTAATACATGCGCGAACTTTTCTCAATATTGATTCACATTAACACAAACAGATTTTTCGGTACCGCGTTCTGCCACTCTACACCTTATTAATTTATCCTGCGTCACTCTTGGGCCCATAAACTATCTCGATACTAAACAAAATGTCGATCCGTCGCTCGAGGGTACAAATTTCCAGCAAATTTGTTTTCACAATATTTTTTGGTACCTAAATATGTCCCCTGCCTCTTTTTGGTACACCCACTCTCCCCAAATATGGTATTTCCATTTTTCCGGGATTTAAGTAGCAAAATGTCATTTACCAGCCCATTATATATATATATATATATATATATATATATATATATATATATATATATATATATATATATATATTTTAAAAAAACCTGTAAATCCGTTGCTCCGTTACTGCTTGAAAAAATAAATCAAAAAACACACTTTCACTTTTATATATACTTTATATATACTTTTATAATATTAGTTTGGTAAGGAAAAAATTAAATAACTTACAACGTTATAAAGTCAATAAATTTGGCTTTGATAAAATTCGTAAAATTAATTATTGTGTAGCGAAAAATATTATGAACTTAAAAAATTCTTAGAGAAAAAGGCAGATTAAAAGAACAGTGAATGGGAATAGTGGTATCTAAGATTAGTTCATAGCTGCCTGCCCAAATAGGAAATATTGATTTTTACTGTTAATTTTATTTGCATTAAAAGTAAAGTAAAATGTAAAATAAGAAAACACCGCTGTAAGAAAAGCATTTGAAAACGAAAACTTATCTAGCTCAAATACCCGCGAAAAAAATAATCACAGTATTCGTTCTCCTGAACATTGAGTTAACCAACGTTTCTTCAAAAAATTAGGTAATTTGGAACCTATGAAAACTCTATGTAGCTAGAACCAGCATTTGTAATTGTTGTATGTATGTGTATTCATTGGTTCCGTGAACGATTAATTTAGTACATAGGCCTACACGTTAAAAATTACTTAACAATGTGGTAAGAAATTCACGAATAACTTAATTGCTCTAGTTGTTACCTTTAAATTATTACCGCACATGCGAATTATTCTGCTTCATGTCGTTGATAATTAGTGTGAGCAAATGCTTCTCAGCTCAGCCGCTTAAAAAGCTGAACATATTGTAGTGGCTCTGACTGTTAACAATTTCCGTATATTCACGGAAATATTTACAGCAATGTTCTGTAATTATACGGAAGTTACTTCCGTAATTTTTTGTTATGGAAGTTTGTTCGTATTGCCAGTTTATGGATGTCTGACGGTAACTTTCCATAAATTCATGGGTATATATTTCTAAAATTTTAAAGCATATTCTATTGTTGTTCTTTATATAAAGTACTGGTAATGATGATCACTATGACTCCTAGAGTTAATGTGAATGCACACTGGTGCGAAACGAAGAGAAGATAAGACAAGCTAAGATCTTAGAAGCGAAGCACTGCTTCCTGGTTGAGCACATTATGCCACGAAGAGAAGAGATGCGGAGTGACTAGCAATACGACCGAGGAGGCCACACACATCTTATATTCTCCTCGCTTCAATTATCCTACATGTAACTTAACACAGCTTTAAAAAAAATCGCACATTTCTCTGCGTTTCGCGCCAGCGGAAATTTATTTTTGTATGGTAAAATCCTTCCTCTCATAGTGGTACTAATGAAGTTCTGTAAAATCAGGATGTCGAAAACAAAAGTTGTATCTTATAAAGCTTGACTCTTACTACTGCATGGAACTCGCTCGATGACTGTCTTTGCACTGTGATACGGTGGTTAGAGTGCCTGTCACGAAATCGTAGGGTCGAATCCCGGCAAATTCAAGAAATTTTTCTTGTTACTAAATAGTACTTCAACATCCCTAGGAAACACAATCGTATTTCTAGAAAATTGAGTGCCAAAAATTTTAAGAAATTAAGTTTTTATGGGGAAAACGGATTCTCTGTAATGCTACGGAGAATTTCGTTATCAAGAACAGCTTAGTGTTCGTTACTTTACGAAGATTTCCGGATAATTTTTTTGCCTGAACTTTTCCGTAATTTCACGGAAGCTTTTTTTAACAGTGTGATGAGACCACTGCAAGCCACCGCATATAATGAAGTATCCGGACTGACACACTCACTCACTCGCTCATCGACGCAGAGCCCAAACCGCTGGACCTAGAGCCATGAAATTTTGAGGGAAGCTTCCCCTTAGCCCGTAGGCACCCAATAACAATGGATTTTTCCGAAATTTGATAATTAAGGGTGTGTAAAGGGGTTAAATTTGTTTTCAAAGAATCCCAGATATCTCATTAATCGGGAAAGCTATACTAATGTTTTAACTTCATAATATTGTCCAAAGAAAGGCATATTTGCAAATTTTTCGATTTTGCGAAATTCGAAAATTAAGGGGACGGGAAGCCGTCGTAAAATTTGTTTTTCATTAATCCGTGGTTTTTCCTAAACCATTTCAGATAGTGTGGTGATTTTTTCATTAAAATGGTGCTTAAGTAAATATATAAAAATTTGTATTTAGAATTTTTCGATATTCGTCCTTGAAATCTATTTAAAAAATTAAACGTGTTTTTAATTCACCCCACTTATCTCCAAAAACAAGTGGAAATATTGGAATGGGTTATGCTTTAAAATAAATCTTACGTAAACATAAGAAAGTAATTTCGGGATTTTTTGAAATTCGTCCTTGAAAGCTGTTAAAAAATCAAATGTGAATTCAAATAATCATGTGTACCGCTTACACCCGTTGAGATATAGGGGTGATTACTTTAATAAGAATGAAGCTTATGTAAATGTCTACAAATCAAATTCAGGATTTTATGAAATTCGAAAATTAAGGATGTGAAAAGCAGAATACTATTATAAATTCCCGAAAAAAAAAAAAAAAAAAAAAAAGAGAATGAACATGTAGAAGTAATTCAACAGTTGTTTCTTTTTGCCGACTCAGGTATTGTATAAAGTTTGTGGTGTGGGAGTTGTGGGGTTACGGGTTCGTATCCTGTGCAACACTTTGTGATGGGAATTACTATGAAAAAATACCAGCATATCGCGCGCGCTCTTTACACTGATCTAAGACAAATTATAGTTCACTGTTATTGAGTACGCTAGCTGTTAAATGCCTTCATCACACATTTTTTCCAGAGTTACTGTTTACATTACATAATTTCACGTGGGCATAGCCGCAGCCGGCCAGCTAGTGTGTTTGTGTGTGTGTGTGGTGTGTGTGTGTGTGTGTGTATATATATATATATATATATATATATATATATATATATATATATATATATATATATATATATATATAGACACACACACACAATTCTCTGACATTTGAATGACTGTATCTCAGAAACGGTTTGCCTGAGCGTGTTCGGACAATTGCACCATTTTTGTTCCTTATGTCATTCCGGTTATTTATTCACTAAGATGGGCTGCTACAGACGTAAATGTACATAAATACGTTCATAATAACAGAGGAAACCCCATGTTTCCATCGCATGGGATGGGAAGGTGTTCACACTTTATTATCTGCATACGTGTTGTCATGTATCCGAATCGAACTCGGAAGGTTAGCGTTCCGTGTGTAATGTTTGTTGAATTATCGTCACATAACATATTAATTAACACAACTTTCACGATGGTAACTATTACGCCCATACTATTGACAATAGAGGCGTGGTTCCTACTCATTAGTCTTGATTTATGTCCTGTACCCGTGAGCTTTTTCCGCGATTTACTTCCCACCCCATATATATATATATATATATATATATATATATATATATATATATATATGTGTGTGTGTGTGTGTGTGTATGTGTGTGTGTGTGTAAGACTGGTATATTTAGTAGGTTTATCAGCAAAATACCCTAATCATAACCTTGATAGCCTAAAAGTATATAATATATTAAATTTCGTAGGCTAATATTTACAGGTGTTGACCTAATGAAAATAATTATATTATTTATTAGAATCCTTACCTAACAATTCCTACTGATGTGCCATTTTGTTTGGCACCACCCTCTTTGTTTACCATTAATTTTATAATGGACGTAGTTTAGTTCTTTTGTTTTGTAAATAAGGTAAAGTGTCCCCAGTCTGTTGCCTATTTCTTTTGTAATACAGTATTGTCATTTCGAACTAATTTTTTTATTGAAATATGTTGTGTTATAATAATTTAGCTACGTAATGTGTAAGAACACTAATATTTCATTTTTTTTAATATTTGTAATTCAATT
>PNEQ01024394.1:0-22656 GCA_003012365.1 Medauroidea extradentata | reverse complement strand
GTGACACAGGAGTAATTGTGTGCATAACTAATTGTGTTGTGAGAGTTCTAGTTGATTACTGTTTTGTGTATTTCGTAGCTTTGTGAGCTATTAAATCCAGTACTTAATTTAACTCTTTTATTTGTAATTTTAGACCTCTATCCCAAAGAACTCATGGGAATTGCCCACATATAAAGTTTGTGCTCTCAAACTTGTAACAGTATCAAACCCCACTGCAATTCAAAAGAGATTTCTTACAGTTATTTGCCCCCCCCCCTTTTTTTTTCTGCTCAAGGAAAAGTTGGCACGTCTTTGCCTTTTTACGGTTGATTCAGAAACACCCGTCGCAGCACCTGTCGCTTCTGAAACATTGCATTTTAAACCATATACAGCAATTATTTCTCTTTCGCAAAAGCTTTGGCTGTATTCGATTTGGCCGATAAAGGGCCCTTACCAGATCTCTCTCTTTGACTGACACTTCTTCAACGAAATCCTAGTCTCCATAGCATTTTTCTCAAGAGATCTTTGCTGCATTCCAAAGCCCCTGCATTCCGCAAAGCCTTGTTTAATTTATTTAAAGTTAGAACTATATTTCTGACAACCTGCCCACTTCTCACTGCACCACACGTATCTTCAATTTCAATACGTTTTTTGCGTTATAATTTTTTGCCCATAGGAATTTTAGACACCGAAAAAATATGTTTGTCGTTACTGTTGTTACAGATCGAATTGCAGTTAGAAAATTCTTATCACTTTCTTAACTGCAATTAGGTACGTGACAACGTCAACGGGAAATAGAGATTTAGGGTGTCTAAAATTCTATCACTGTGTGCTATATTCGGTAGTTAGGTTCAAATTCCAACAATTTATCCAGAAGAAAGTTATGACACAAAATACAAAAATTCAAGACGGTGACTATCACTCACTGTTAAGCGGACCGTGTCACTTATCGTGCTGAATTTTTCTAAATATCTTCCTGATTCAAAAATTGGTATTACTTATTTACAAATTTGTCAATAGAGAATTAGCTAATTACCTTACCTTCCATTACGCACATTGTATTCGAAATATTAAAGGTTACGTATGGACTAGTTAAGTTAATTTAAATTTTAAGATAATAATTATCTGTCAACAAGCAATAACGACTAAATAACTCCTAGTACTAATTTTGTCTAATAATACGCACGTAATCGTACAATGTAATGTTTCTATTAAGAGACATTGCCGGTTATTCGTCACACACTTTGTTATACGAAATTGAAGAGTTTTAATAGAAGAGGTGACATAGACTCATAAAGACCCTGGCCAACTCTCTCCCCATTTCCTTCGTGTACCTCTAGTAAGGCCTTGTGCTGTCCGAGAACACGTCAAACAATCCAATAAAACAAACAAATAATAAACAAATCTTGACAGTTCTGAGGATAAGTCTAAGACCATGCTCTCATGTTTATACTATTTTTTAAGCTTAAACGAGAGCTGACACCACATGTGAGCTTGGCGATTTTGTTTAAAATGTTTTTTAACGTGATAAATAACATTTTTAAGACACTAAAATATACGACTGGATTTAGTTGCTTGGACATACTCCATTGCGAAATAAATGACTGTCAAAGAAAACTAAAGAAAATAGGAAAACATAAATAAACGGAGTATGCTTTAGTCAACAGGATACATACACAACATAAAATTCCAAAAAATAGAATCGAGTCAAATAAAACAAGGACCAAGCATATAATAAATGAAAACAATAAAAATCAAAAATGAAACCCAAGTTAACATGCGACACAGCGATGAGGCGAAACAAACAAAAACACAGTAGATATCAGAACGAACAGAAGAACAACAAACGACACAACGAAGAGATGAAACATAACAATATAGACATCAGATACGAACAGACAAACAATAAATGACGCAACGATGAGTTGAAATAAAACACAGTAGTTCTCCGGACAGACAATACCTATTAAAACAATTGCCGACAGATATAAAGTTCAAATAATTTGCCAATTATTACGTTTTACGATTGGCAAACGCTAGCTTTCAGATTACTATGAAACAGCAGAATTAACATATTTTCTCTTTTTAACATAAATTGAAATTAACTGTAAACTTTGCGTGTGATTTTACTAGCGGCAAAGTTGTTTTCAGAATGTGGTGTGGAATAAATTGTGAACATTTGTGCGTTTCGAAAGGCGTGTCGTAATCGAACGAACTGCGCATTTGTACTAATGTTTGTTTAAAATGTAACGTTTTTCATAAGCTCGGGAATGTTGTTGGCATGTGTCTTTATAGCCTTAGGCTGCTTCATAACAAGTTTGTCGAGGTATTATTTCGTCACCAAAGTGGCAACACCGTCTATCTCACTTTCCTCAACTTTACAGAACAGCATTGAAACGTCATGTTACGCAAACGCTTCATTTACATTTTATATACGAATGTGTAATTATATTATCTTGAGGTCTCGGAAGAAAGCATCGAGGAAGTGCAGCGAACAAATTGTACACAAACATATCTTATAGGCTTGCAGAAGTTACTTCGCAGGTATTCAGAACAACTTAACAGTTAATAACTGCTGTTACTCATCACTTGTGTAGTTAGTGAGCGTATATTGTGTGTGAACTTTCTGAACTCTGCCATGCAGACGTAAACATAGTACCGGTGTATGTAAATAAAAGAACGTGACGATGTTTGCACTTACACGAAGCTGAAAGATACGAACAGGCTTAAAATAGAAATTAGGCAGCGCTTCTAAGAATGCTCACTTTATCTCGGACCACGTATATAGGTAGTTCAGGTTAAAGTAAGCACTTAGGAAACACTGGTAACTTTCAGATCAGTGGCGTAGTCAGGGGAGGAGGGTTAGTGGGGGTCACAACCCCATCCCCTCCCGTAGCCTCCAAAAAATGGAAATATTTCATATTAAACTATCTGTGTTTTCACTTGTAGAAATTTCGATACTTAAGTTACAAAAACGATTTAAAATAGCCGTACTTTGCACCCTGAAATCCAAAATTTTCTCGGAGGAGGACCCCCGGACCCCCCGCTTAAAGGAGTTGGTCAGTGTTCCTTCACAAAATTACCAGATCAAAGCCCCCCCCCCTTTTTTTTTTTTTTTTCACAAATCCTGGCTACGCGCCTGTTTCAGATAATCGATAGTACCCCCCTCATAATTTTTTATTTTATAGAAACAAAGTAATTAACAATAAAAAATTCATACATTACATCGTACTCAAAAGTTAATGCCGGAGGTAAAAGTAATTAATATAATCTAATCCTTATTCTAGACAGCGTGATCTTAAAATGTGCTCACTTTACATCGAACTGCATATACCATCACTCGCACATGCAAGAATAGGCATTAAGTCAATCGTAAATAACTTCTTCTCGCTCCCTCTCAGTCGCTTTGTTATAATACTTCCCTCTGGCAGAGAGAACAATTACATGAAGATACTTACTGGACTAGATGCAATTATCATGCACACTGCGCATAGTCGTGTTGTTCTCATTTAACTCAGCCTAGATGACGGAACAAGTATTACAAGGTCACATACGTGCTTTGCCACAACTAGCCTCGCTCTTTAGTATTGCAATGGTTTCGAAAATATTTTTTAAACGCAAATAAATGCATATATCAAAAATTCGTTCTTACAGTATTAACACTTAAATATCATCGTTTGTATATGAATTTTTCTGTTGCAATACACCAAACGGATCCTCAGATTTTTGTCCCTGACATATCACACATTTTTTTGTCAAAATAAGCCAAAATGAAGCAAAGTAATTTTTTCTTTGCAAACGGTACAGTATTTAAAAAAACGCTCTGACAAAATTGTGTATCGTATGACTGTACACATGATTAATTTTTTTAAGTACTTGGTTAAAAAATATTCGAGATGTTTGCAATTGTTTAAAATAAAGGGAAGATCACAACCTTAAGGTAGACCGCCAGTGCAAGCCGCCCAGCCGTGTGCAGAGCATAGGCCGTTACAAGGTTATTTGAAAACTGCTCAGCGTGCGTCAGTTAGGTCTAGGGATAGCATTCAAAGCACGTTACAAGTGCTTATACCCACTTCAAGTCTTCCTTGTGTATCTGACGTTTCTTTTAACGCAACGGAACAAGGCGAAAAAATGTGTTTTGGAGTCTTTTCAGGTATGACAATCATCACACAGATATTAAAAGAAATAGGCGCGTACAATAAACTTTTATCTTTGATACTATACGTCATAACCGAGCGATGTGGCGCACAACAGTAGCATGTTGGACTCGCATTCGGGAGGATCCGGGTTCGATCCCGACTCTGGTTTCGATTTTCGATTGTTTCCCGAAATCGGTATAGATGGACGTTAGGATGCTTCTTTAACAAAGGCCATGGCCGACTCCTCTCCCAGCTGCTGTCACTGTACCAAGTTGTGTGTCGCCATCTATAATGATATCACTGTCGACAAGGGCCCATTTACGTTACCTTACTACGCCATAAAATAAGAGTCACCTGGATGTTTCATAGAGGCGAGTTGTCACTGCACGTCAGATCAGTGACTTGCACCTAGAGGCTAGGTATAAGCGTGGTGCACGAGCAGTGTCGCCCTTAAAGCTTCCGCACTTCTAGGACTCGAACGTGCACAACATGTACACCCAAGCGCTAATCTTAAGGGTGTTCAAGTGCGATAAAATAATATATTTATATTAAATAGTGTTTGTTTTGTAGACAATATTTGTGAGTATAGTTTCCCCTTACGCAACAATTTTAACTCTTATAGTTTTCTCATAACGGTGCGTCAAAGTCAAAATTTGCATGTTCTGCCGCCATGCAAATAGTAAAAACCAATTGACTTACGTACGGGAAATAATTCACAATGAGATAACATGCCACGGACATCGTAATAAAACATTTTTAAACAATCCTGTGAACAAATTTTTTATTAAAAAAATTTGCCGAATTTTCAACTTTTTTTCCTGTAGTTTTACGATTTTTTTTAAATTCCTACATATTACGTCATGGTATTTTAAATACTTTAGTGCACAGTTCATGGGATGTAATATCACAGTGAATTATTTTATTCAAGTGGGTCAGTTGGTTTTCACTATTTGCATAACAACAGAACAAGCAAATTTTGACTTTGGCGCACCGTTATGAGAATACTACGAAACTGTACTCTCAAGTATTGTCTACAAAACTAACACTAATTCATAAAGATATAAAATTATGATTTTATCGCACTTGAACATCCTTAAGGGGTACGGAAAGGTACGATGTCGAGCTAATCACTGGAACACTCAATCGTTCATAAAATTTGAACTACTGGTCATAATTCGATAGGATTAATTTTGCCAGAAAGAAATTTTATTAGTGAACATCTATTTATGTTGGGGGCCGCAATGGCCGAACGGTCAGACCACTCGCCTCCCACCAAGGCGACCCGGGTTCGATTCCCGGCGGGGTCGGACGTCTGCTTTTCGCATGTGGGAATCATGCCGGACGATGACGGTCGGCAGGCTTTCTCGGGGATCTCCCGTTTCCCCCGCCCCTTCATTTCGGCGCTGCTCCACACCTTTTAACACACACACACACACACACACACACACACACACACACACATATATATATATATATATATATATATATATATATATATATATATATATATATATATATATACACATTTATTTATTTATTTATTCAAAATCCACACTCACCTCATGTCACCCCTCACCAGCTCTGAAGACCTCTATGTTGAGCGCTGACCAAAATCTCTCGCTCATTCATTCTATTTTATGTAGCACAAGTCAGTAGTATGTTTCGTTTTAAATTAAAAAATTAAAAACCGTTTTTAGAAAAATAAATCCTTGAAATCACGGTATATATAAAACTTAAGAATTTTATTTATATAACTATCAATATAATAATATCGAGAGATCTATAATAAATCTATTTAAAAAATATTCGGATTTTGATTTGAAAATGATTTAACCACCGAAAAAATTTCGTGCAGAGGTTTACGGATGAAAAAATAATTTTCAATTCAAAATGCGCATACTATTGAAACTCGGTTATTATCGAGTTCCGGATATTGTATTTACAATTATAAATAAAAAGTTTCAATTTTTATAGGTTGTGTTGTGTTCAATTCCTTATTTTGCTTTTATATATATATATATATATATATATATATATATAATTTTTTACTTGAAAACTAATCACTCTACTGAGTAGTGCTACACAACTTGACATATCTACTCGGCAAAAAAAAAAATTCAGTCGAATTGTGATGAGTAGTTGAGATTTTTTCGACAATAGAATATTCCAGACATTCACTCGACATTTTACCTTTCGTTCCCTTTAACGAACGCCAAAATAAACACATGAATTATATTTTTGCGACACAAAAATTGAACAACTGCACAGTATGCTCCAGAGTAAGGTATAGAGAAACTTGGCAACACCGCACCGCGAGTGGCTCCCCTTGTTGTTTGGCTGTAGTTCGTCAAGTTACCGAGAATGTCGTACTTTTTGGCGCTGTTTTCTGGGCAGTCGGATTAAACTCCGCCCACTTCCTTTCCGCTAAGATAAACAATTTATCAAAACGTATTTTTTATATATTTTTAAAATACTTTCATCGCTCACAAATTTAAGAAAAGGCTCCAGCAATATTTATTTACTTTATAAATTTAACAATGAAAAAAAAAAAATGGACGGCGTTTGCGTCCGACCGCCCGGAAAACAGCGCCAAAAAGTACGGCATTCTCGGTAACTTGACGAACTACAGCCAAACAACAAGGGGTTCCAGCAAAATACATTGTTAGATAGGCGAGTGTCCAGACCTGTTCTTCTACGACCGTGGTTTAGACATTGACAAATTTGCACAAGGCAAAAAAAAAAAAAAAAAAGTGATTCGTTGAGTGTCTTCTCTGGTATATCTTATATGCTCGTTGGGCTGAATCCTGTCTTGAACATATCGTTACTGACTAAATTTGTTGAAGTTTAATTTCTCACTGAAAACATTTGCAGAAAACCTTGTTCTGGGCCATATTGTATTTCCCATACTTTTACTGACAGGGTCTCAAAAATAGGTGGGAGGGGAGATATATCCCCCCCTCCCTTTTTTTCACTGAATTCTTGAAACAGGGGCAAACCTTAATCTGTCTACAAATAATTTTATATGTTCTTTATTTTAGTGACATTAAATATAATTTAATCTCATTTTATGAAAGCAAAACTCATATTATTCAAGATGGTGATTATTGTACCTCCTCAAAGAAGAAAATTATAACAACAAATTATTTCGCCTGCCCCCTCCCTTTTCTTGGAAATTTGATGTGCCCCTGCAGAGAAAAAAAAAAACACACTGCTCCCACAATTCCCACAAATTGGTTTTGTCCGTCTCGCATTGCCCTAAAGAGTAAACATTTATGGCGTACAGATATTAAGAATTAATAGAGAGACGTATTAAAATGGAAATATTTTCCATCCTGAAGTTGAGGGAGTCAAAGTACTACTGCTTTTGCCATTGTCACCACAAGCTGGTCTTCAGCCAACGTATCTATAGCCTGTCACGTGCTTCAAATGTGTCGCAATATGTTGGGGAAATACGTAAGGCCCTATATTATTATTGTTATTATTAATATTATTATTATTTAATTACTCAACATTCGTCCATTGTGTTTACGCACGATATTTCGCGTAAGAACGAAATTGCGAAATCCCGCTTAAACACTGTTTCCAAGTCATACGGATGCAAGTGAAATTTGGATTTAATAGCGCATTGAGCTTTGCTACAGAGATTTTTTTTCACGTTATGAATGGCCTACAGCTTTCGCCAACGGCCCATAGCAAGAATCAATACTAGAAAACACAATTCAATAATTAGGACCAATATCCATTAAAAAGACACGCTATTAAAGTCTCGAAACTTCCAGAACATCACAAACACGTAAAATGCCGAATTCCCGACACAGGAGAAAAAAAACGGAACCGGTCACGGCAGTGGACTGAGAACTTTGCTGTTTACAGACGTTTCACGAAGTATACCATAGTAAAAACAATTCTGGCGGAAATATTGCACGTTAGTTCAGTGTTCGACGCGTAGTGGCGACGCTAAACTTGTGCATCAAGGTCACCCTTAACATTTTCGCTTCTGAGCGTCGAACGCCCAAAATAACTTCAGGCAGGCGACCCAGGTACGAGTCGATACGCCATCTGCTATGCAAGCTAGCGTTGAAGATTGACTATACGATAGCAGTTAGCGTACTAGCTAATGCGCTGGAACGGATAGGGAGGACGTTCATGGGTACACTGTAACCTCCCCCCCCCCCAAAAAAAAAGGCATTTTTTAATTTCAGCGATTCTCTCCTCATACCTACTTTACTGACAGAATCGCAACAGAAAACACTGAATAGAAAAGGAATAGGGAAAAAAAGGGGGAGGGGAAGTAGAGGTGAAGTTTTAACGTGAAATCCTGATCATCTGCATACAGAGACAGCAGTGTCCAGCGATCTCAGCTACTTCTACATCACACACGCGTTCACAGAGTTCAATAGAGAATTAGTGAAATTAACTCTAATAAAAGAGCTTCCGCTCCATTTCAATGAATATTTACAGAACATGTGTTGCTAGAGACTCCTCTTACGGCGCTCCAACTGCGTGCAGCGTGTTCGGAATTTTTTTTTCTCTCAGAAGCCAGTAAACGAGCGTCCACAATGCTTAGCTACGAAAAGAAAACTCACTTCAGACTACTTGTGAATGTGACTTTTAAGACACCACGCATTGGTAGAACTATTTTAAAGCCCGCAAACTTGACTAAACCCGACTTTTTTTTCAGACGGTTGTTTCTCAAGGTCGGATTAATTCGAAAATGAGGTCTAAAACTACACTGGACTTTGCTACAGTGACGGGTTCAATAACATTAAAGTGTCGCCGTAATAAGTCCCACAGTAAAAACTTAACGGCGGGAACATTGCAAGCGCTTTTACGGCTTCGTGCGTAGAGGCGATATTACAATACATGTGCCGGCCGACGTTGCTCGTAGCGCCTCGTATTTTCTCCTCGCTCAAACACGTCCTTCACAACGCGGCCGCCTTAAGACTGCAATAAGATACAATATATTTATAAGTGCTTAATGGGGTTGTATAGTCACCAATTTGGATTTACGTAATTTTCATCATAACTATTATTTTTTGGATTCATTTCTAAAAGTTTAATTTCGTTAGAGCATTAAATATGCGCTGACAGAACTTCTAACGTCACGAGAAATTGTACGCTAGCTCTGTTAGGGCACCTGAAACCGCGTAGTGAATTTATCAATATTCTAATCCAGACGTTTCTACATGATAGAATAATACAGATATTCGTCAATGCTAACTCTACAGTAAATAAAGGAGTTTTACTCCTTGTGTTAAGACAATGAAACTCAAATACATTTTATTTCTTAAAAACTTGGTGTTTCTCCTCAACGTAAGCTGGAAGGGGCTTAACAGGCAGTTAAATTATCCCTTTTCACTTAATAACTTTAAGATGTGATGAATTATCGCCATTATCTCTGAATAAAACATTTTATTTTACGATTATGCGCGTATTTATGCACTAAATTGATCTTTATTACATGGTGAGAGGTAATTATAATCTTAAATGTTGAATTAGATTAATAGTTTAATAATACGCTTTCATAATTCGAATACAGTATGCGTAATGAAAGGTAACGTAATTACTTAAGTTTCTGTTCAACACCTGACCAAATTTGGAGTAACGAAGAAATTAATAAATTTTCAGCAAGCTTAGTAACACAGGCTCGTAAGGTGAAATCTCACACAGCGTGTTGAATCATTTCATTTATTGTTTTTTTATAAATTCTGTGAAGAAAAATGTGAAATTTGCGGCTATAGCCTGTATTCTATTTATCTTGCGCTACAGTAGCCTACAAGTCCCGCAGTTGAACTTTCGACGTAAATTTGGGCTACAACCAGTCGAGAAAATTAAGAATATAAAACAAATTGTTTGCTTGATTGCCAAATAAATATACGTCAGTAAAAATTCTACTGCGATGCTTTCAGTGTAACGCATGACGCTATAATCGAAAATTTTACATTTCTCTTCTTAGAATAAAAAAAAAAAAAACTAAAAATAAAATAATTCAACATGCAGAGCGAGACCCCACATTAAGGCCAAGATACGTAATTATTATTTTCGCATTGCTGCAAAAAACTCAAAACCTTTTTTAACGGATAGCTTTGAAAAAATTCAAACCTAAGATAAGTAATACAAAGCACAATTATATGTAGGGGTTTTGCAATATAATGTACCGCTCGTCCGTACAATATTATTTGGCTTGATTTTGGTGCTCTTTTAAAACTAAACTGGTGATACTTTGGGCGCAAACATGTGGAAAACTATGATTTTTCATTGCTATAAAAATTAGCTACAAATTAAGTTTGTGACAGTTCTACCTGGGGATTCCTTGACACGAAAATTATGTTGCTTTAAATAAATATATACGGACTGTATCAATACAGCGGTCACAAACTTTCAGGAGAGATAGAGTACATCCAATTTATTTTATTTTATTATTCTTAATACAGCAAAAAAACTAAGAAAAAAGAATATAAAGAGGCATTGATCGTCATCACCAACCAAAGACTTTCCAGCATTTTTGCTGTATTAAGATTAATAAACATGTTTTCTCCTCTTCCTCGTGTCCTTTCTTTCTTGTGTTTTGTGTCGTCACTACGGAGCCAGGAAAGTGTTTCCAACCATGCATTGCTGTGTGATTTCCCAACGTCTGGGTGTACTTTATCTCTCCTGAAAGTTTATAACCGCTGTACTGATACATCCTGTATATTTCCCAAAGCGTTGTAAAACTACCTGGTATAGCTGTAAGAAGTGTTCACTTTACGTAAACAGCCTATAAAAGTCATGATATTAGGAAGAAGTGTCTGCGAGTATGAAGGGCACATCAGTCACACAGACACTATAGATAGGAGAACTATTTGCACCAGTTTGAGCACAGCTTTGTTATTGAACACCGTGCCTTGTTCGTACAGCTGTGCCACAACCTGCTCAAACACGCAGAAACAAGCTCGTCCTACTAAACACACTATGCGACCGCCTTAGTAGTGCTTTCCATTCCATGCAGTGTGATGGGAAGTAAGGATTTTTACAAAACTCATCCTCATGAGCCACAGTATGCTTATTAAGGGCGCCATTCACCTCAGTTTTCAACATATTTTTTTTTTTAATTTTTATATTTTAACCAGATGTTTTTTTCTTATTTTAGATATAAATTGTAATTAAATATTCCTCTTAGGAAATTTTTGTATCTCTCACAGTTTTTGCGTAACGAGTCGTAAACGTCAAAATTTGCACTTTACGCATTTATATAGGTACGCCACTAAAACCAACTGACATACCAACCCGACAAAATTCACAGTGTATAACAATGTTGTAGGCTGTGATTTGACACACATAAAATACTTTTTTTTTTGGAAATTTTTAATTTCATAAGTCATCACTTTTTATTAAATACAAAAAAAATTTTTTTTTTTGTTTCTATATATGTCACATCATAGCCTACAACATTGTTACACAATTTTTTCGGTTTGTTATGTCAGTTGGTTTTAGTGGCGTAGGCCTACATAAAATCGTAACGTGCAAATTTTGACGTTCACGACTCATTACGCAAAACTATGAGAGACACACAAATTTCCTAAGAGGAAGATTTAATCACAATTTATGTCTACAATAAGGAGAAAAAAAATATTAGGTACAAATAAAAAAAATACGTTGAAAACTGAGGTGAACCGCGCCCTTAAGAGGGCGTGGTACATAATTCAACGATAAAAGCATTAATCTATAACTGTAGGTTTCTTGAAGCCAATTTGCGAACATTAAACAATAGCAATCCTAGACAATAGTTTTAGCCAACGTTTTAAACAAAATTGTTTCCAGTGTTACGAACTTCTGAGGCACAATCTTACGCTGGAACCTCGTGCATTTAACTGCGGCGCAAGTGAGATAACGTGTAACGAATTAGTAATTCTGGATAAATATTTACTCATAAAGTTGGCAAATACCATTACCTAGGATTGTCACCAAGTGTTTTATCCATGTTGGCTTCGAAAAAAGCGTAGAAATCAACTGATTATTTCAGCATTGATTTATCTTTTTTACGCACTCTTAATGTGAAACAGAAGAGTGCAGAAATGCCACAGGCACGACACAATGCAGATTACAAACACTGCTTTAAAGCTCTTCGACTCCATGCGGATTGAAAAAGGATACCAAATGATATCTGAATATGTAATTAATAAAATCAATTATCAGCCTAAGAATACATGAGACACCATTTTGCAATGAATGGTGAGCGTACAAGTTTATCCACATACAAATCGATACAATTGTTAGGTAGGCGTATTCGTTTTTAAATTCTTTACGTACCTGAATAATGAATTAACAGCTTTTGTGAAAGCCGTTGTGACTAAAAGAGCAAAGAGGGGAAGAAAATAAAAATAAAAAAATATAGAAAAATAAAATACTCTACTTCTTTAGACCTATAGATAAGTTAATGGAAGAAATCTTACCTCCTCGAGGTCGAAGGAACCGCCGGTACCTAAGCAGAAAGCAAGAATCAGAACATAAATACAACAATCCTTTAAACACTAAGCTAAATAAAACATAAGACTATATTTACATGCACTCAAAAAAATTCCATGATAGCACGAAAGTAAAGAAAACAAGAAAAGTTAAAAATATATTAGTAACATCACTATACATCTACTTGGCGACGAATAAGAAGGAAATTTTAATTTCTGTCAACTAGTTAAGTTATTTTGTAGGCATTTACCAGGCAAAATGCGTTTGTGTTCACCATAAGACCAATTTGTTGTGACCACCAAACATTGGTGGTCACTAAAACATACTTATGTGGTTACCACAAAGTTATTTTGCAGAGAAGAGCTCCTACACATTTTCCTTTACGCCCAGGAAGGATCTAAACGTACCCCAAAGAAGATAAAAAATACCACAATTTCTTAATTTTTTTTTATTTGAAGAAATGACATTTAATCTTATGTGTGAAAGTTGAACACTGTTTGGCATAAATATAAAATAATTTATTCTAACGGGTCCAACGTCATCTACATTGTTTTTAGTATAACAATTTCTTATTCTTGTTTTGTTTTACTCTGGTGTATTCTGGAGGTTAAACCAACATGGCGGACCTTCAGTAAATGTCCGTTGCTCTGATTGGTTGATGTTCGCAAAAGAAACGATGTAACACCATTTACTATGTCAGCATATCTTTGCATACTACCAATTTTGGAGTACTTGTGAATCGATACGTTCGAATATTTGAAAATCAGTTCTCGCGCGTCCTATGATGACTGCTATTTCATCAACTGTGAAGCCAGTAGTACGTTTGATACACGTGTGTAGGTCGATCGTATCGCTTTTTACTGCTAGCACACACGTCCTTACTAAGGCAGTGTTAACAAGATTGGTGCGAATAATAAAATATATCATTTAGTACGTGTGTTGGGAAACGCAGGTTTATTTGGTGAGACGTAATCGACATTACATTTAAGACCATTTTAAAAAATATTGAAGTATACGGAGGCAGAATTTTTTGCTGTACCATCCCGCAGGGTTGCTACAGGACTATAAAACAAGGAAAACCTGGGAAAGTAAGGGAATTTGAAAATGGTCAGGGAAAACTGGAAAAGTCAGGGAAATTGCTTTTGGTACCTACGAAGTCCAAGCCTGGTGATTCAAATCTTCTGTAAAGTCCTGAGATTGCAATAGACTTATGAACTGAGATGTGTATTCTCCACATTTTTTTCTGTAAGTAATAAAAACGATAACTTATACAGTATATTTATTAATAAACTACCGGAACTGTTTGTGATCTACAACAGCCAAACTAAAACTTTTAGCTGTTCTCTGGTCAAGGTAGCTAAATGTGACAAATGTAGGCAGACTAGTCACAGTTTGTTTTCAAACAACAGAGCAGCCACAACGTTTTCAGAATTGGTTTTAAAAAAATAGTCCTGCCCGACTTTTTATTAAATGAAAAAGACTGGAAATTCTTTTTTTTTCTGGGAAACCTAGGAAACGCAGTGAAATTTGATTATGATATTCTGTAGCAACCCTGGTTAACCTCCAAAATTACTATTTATTTTTTTACATCTCAGTATCCTAGTTTATTCTCACTTCTGCTATTGGTAAGGACGTTGAAAACGTGGTACCTTACAGGTAGGCAACACGCGATAGACAAATAGTTTGATCAGCCCCACTGTATACTGAAGGTAAAGGGTATTCGAAGTTTGCCTTGTCGCAACACCCTCAAGTAAATATAAGAATGGTTACAGTTATTTAAAAATAACAGGGTCATCTATTGAAGTCCCATTTTAAAACACTGTACGCTAGTTAAGTCCTTCACGCCTAAAGGCCTAAGTGTGCCCGTTCGTATGATAAACACATGCTCCCTCCCTAAGCACAGACCACATAGACGTGTCTACAGGATAGGTAAGCCAGATGGTGATGGGGATGGGGTCATGCACAAATTCCCCTGAAGTAGCTATACGAATTGCGATTTTGCACGTGTGTTGCCTTTACCACTGTTTTAAATAAGTGTAACCATTCTTAGAACAACGATGAAAGAACTGTAGCAGAAATAGTATGATATTGAAATTACTAGTCTTGTATTCTTTTTTTTCCTTATATGAGTATGGAAAATATATTCCAATGTAAATAACGCTTAGTACAATTCCTAAAAATGTCTTATCGTCCTCCCCGTTCCGTGCCTCAAACGGAAGAAAGAAGGGGAGGGAGGGGAATTGCGGCCACTAACTCTTTACATTGAAAACTATTATTAAAAAAAAATAAACAAAATAAATACTGAATTTGGGGTGCTGTTAAATATTAACAAGGGGGGATGGTTTCTCTACTGTTTACTTGAGGGTGTTGCGATAAGGCAACATTTTTTGTTCATTTTGGCATCTTGCTGCCAAGTGTATCATTTAATAGCGAACAAATGCAATGATAAAGCTGTGCAAGAAAAAGCTTGACCAACCCCATTTTTTACTGAAGATGAAAGATAATCGCAACATTTTTTTTCACAGATTGCAGATTTTGTTGTTATTAAAACCGCACGTAGAATTTCATTATTAATTTCTCCTTACTTTTGGTCATTTTAATGTTTGTTTACAACATCAGTTTTCAGTCGAGAATTTCTTCGTTACGATTTACATTACAGTATGAATTCAATTGTGAGTTAATTTTGCACAAGGCTTCTGATGGTCGTGCATATGTTACATGTTTTTATATTATTTTATTTTACCGAGCGAGGTGGCGCAACGGTAACTCGTTGGACTCGCATTCGGGAGGACCGGGGTTCGAACCCCGGCTCCGACCATCCTGATTTCTGTTTTCCATGGTTTCCCGAAATCACTCCAGGCGAATGTTGGGTTAGTTCCTCAAGGGCGTTGGATCCGTAAAATATATTTTTTTTATATTTGTGCCAAACACTGTTCAACTTTTACACATCAGATAACATGGCATTTCCCGAAATAAAAAAAATACGCCCCATAGTTTTTGCATATTAACTCATCAAAGTCTGAAAATGGCCATTGCAGTGTAGCCGAAAAAAATAATTAACTTATTAATTCAATGCTACAGGAATTGAAATTCAGTGTATCAATACATTTAATGACGTGTTTGACAAAAGTTAGTTTTGAAAATTTCAGAAATTGCTGAAAGTCAAAGATATGCCAAATTTACTCATTTTCATCGACTTTTAACGATACAAACATTTATCCCTTTGTATTTACAAAACTGTCTTGAAGTAGTCCACATGATTTAGTACCAATATGAATTATCTTGCTTCTGCAAGTTAATTACTTTTCTTTTTTGGCTCCACCGCAACAGCCATTTTGCGACTTTGATAGGTGGTTATGCTAAAACTATTGGACCTAATTTTTTTTTATTTGGGGAAATTATATTTTATCATGTGTATGACAGTTGAACACTGTTTGGCATAAATATAAAATAATGTATTTTTACGGGTCCAACGTCCTTAACAACCGCCACGGCCGACTCCTTTCCTAACTCCTGGCATTGTATCAAGTTGTGTGCCGTCGACGAGACGTAAAGCCCACTTACATTACATTTAGTTCCTTGTAATTGTGAACCTACCCTAAGTGCAGATGGAGACTCTTTGTTATCAATGCAGACCTCATCTCCCGAACAAACCGCGCAGCTGTGACCACACCTGGGCAAGTGATGACGTCGCGACAGCTGCGAGGTATGACTTAAATATACAGCGACTGTATGCAGTTGAATCGCAGTCACAGACGCCAGACAGACAAACATGATATAAAACAATGGCGTGCACAGGGGGTGGAACACTTCGCAGGAGGTTACAATCACCAATCTGTAATAACGGAAGGTACCTCCAGACTTTTCAGTTTTGTAGGCCTTACATAGCACTAATTGAATCTATTTAAACGGCTATATTCACTCAAATGCTTGGCTGCACTATGCTGTTATGTTGGCCTAGCATCAACCAAGCTTGCAAAAATTTTTACAAGACGGCCTTTAAAAATAATTTTCTTGGCTTTTGGGGTTGAGCGGCGTCTTGTGTTGCATCTTAGACTAATTTTTTTTTGCGAGCCCACGTGAGCCACTGCACAGTTCTGCAGGCCTTCCGGCATGCATGTTAGTATCTAGGCCGAGTGGAGGATAGGATGAGTCTCAGGGCAAGCCCTATACGCCTTAGGTCGGGTTTAACCTGTGGAATGGTCGCATGCATCGCGGCTAAGCAGGGTTGTCTGGTGTCATGGCCGCGATTGGGGCCATGAGCACACCCCGAAAGAGGAAGGGTCTAGATGGTAAGGTACAGCAAACCAACAAAGCGGTGAGAGTGTTGGATAAATCTGTACGACAGTCGCGGAGGATAAATTAATTCCTTTATGGGAGCTAGGGCAGGAGATAGTAGGGCAATAGTTAGTTAGCGAAGATAGACTTGGTATGAATTAAATGTACGGTGAAATGAAATGAGTCGGGCCGCTACTGGGATATAACCAGGGTCGTATCGTAATAATACGGCCCTGGTCGCGGGTGACAGAACTGAGCCACCCGCCTGAGACAACGTTTCGGCAGTCCTTGCAGCTGCCATCTTCAGGTCGATGCAGGATCAAACTGAGACCGACTGGGATGGGATGGTCTCTCTGAAGATGGCAGCTGCAAGTTGTCTAACAAGCAACACAAGACGCCGCTCAACTCCAAAATGCCAAGAAAATTACGACAATGGCCGCGAAAGCCTGCAAACCAAGCCTTTAAAAATAATAATTGAATAAAGAAGGTAAACAAATAGTAACATTAAAAGCTTTAAAAATTTCAACTAGTTCATTTGAGAGTGAGAGAATTTCAGCCAGTTCACGTTTTTTACATTTTGGATACACCGATAATTTTAAACTTGCCAAGAAACTGATATTCTTCTTTTTTTCTTTGGGCTATAAAAAAAGTGGCAGGGGTTCTTACATAACCTTTCACACCAGAAGGCGCCCTCTTGGAAGGGTTTTTGTCACTCCAAATCATTAACATTTTGCACGCTACTGCACGCTATTTATATAAAATACATGTAACATCAAACAGTAGTTTAACAATTATGTAAAAAAAAATGGCGAATTGGTTTTAAAAAGATGAAACATAAAACTTTTAAAATTATATCTCCTTTAATACCGACTTCAAATTGTATACATAAATACGCTAGTCTACAGTAGAAAATAACTGTTTGGGTAACCAGTGCAACATTTATTAATATTCTGGAAATTACTTCCATGCACTATATCGCGCACACAAACATATTACAGTGGTTTCAGAAATATTTAACAACGTGTAAGTGATTACTAGCGTTAAAATTTATTCAAGTAGCAAAAATTAGTCCTGAACAGTTAAAGGTTTCAGGCAGCTACTAATGAAATTAATTGTAAACGTATCAGCGGCTTATTAACGGTGTGTAACACAAGTTGCCAGTACTGACAAGTTGTTAAGTATTTCTGGAACAAATATGTTCCATCAACAAAGATTTGCTAGGCTAAATTATAACACACACTGCTATGTGCAGGCCTATAGTAAAAAAATACCAGCTATCTCAAAAGTGTGGTTGTTTACCGTTACAGGCAAAAATTACATGTATACAAATAGGAGACATTAAATGTACTTGGATCATCACAGAACAAAACTCAGGTTTCCTTGAGGCGACTGCACATACTTTTGGCTACATATTGTTAAACACGATTTGTGGGTGGCAGTGGGGCACCAGCCCGGTAGCCCCCCCCCCTTCCTAAATCAACCCCTGGAGGTACTTTTATTACACAAAGAAAAAATTCAAGAGAAAATCTTAGCCGCTGCGTCGTAAAACTTCTCTAGTTCTGCCGTGCTTACCAGTTTCCCAGTTTAAGACCGGTTTTGCAAGGTTAAATTACTTCCCAAGCCATAATAACTGCAGGAGGTTAAAGGAGAAAACAACTTCTAACGTAGCGTTCACACGTTCATATAATGTCGACTATCGAGTTTTTAAGTTTATAAGGTTCCGTCGAAGGTTTGGATACAAGCCAACACATTTTTTATATAATTTAATAATACGTTTTCGTACAATTTTGGACTAGTAAGTGAGAGGAAGAGACTCACTTTAAAATTTTAAAAAATGTAAAAAGATAATTTTGTTAAGACCTGTGCGTTAGAGGCAGAGAAGTGACGGAGCAGTAAGGGCGACTTTGAAGCGCGCATCAAATGACAATCGCCTTAACGAGCCAAGCTCTGATCTAGCGTGCAAGATGCAAAGTTTCCGCCGACAGTAGGACACTTAGCAGTGACCATATAATTTTATTGGTGGAACGTCTGTAGCAAAGTTCAGTGCACGTCTATTGTACGAGTTTCACACATAAAGTAAGTACATTTTGAAGTACGGCAGTCTGAAAAGGCCGATTTAGCTATGTTGGGGGGGGGGGGGTTCAGACAGTGTTTTTAAGTAGCATGATGTCTTAACAATGATGTTCTGACCTTGTCTGAAGTGTTTATTTTCGTACCTTGGCACAATGGAAACACGTATAATAGATTCGTGGGAAAAACCTATTTGCGAACCCACTGCGACGCATTTGAAGCGTGTGGTAGGCGAACTGATCACAACACAAGGAAAGTATTTCACAATAAATTAATCAGGGATGTACAATGTGCTGTGGACTTAGTTATGCTTAGATGCCACTGCAGACAGCAGGGAAAATATTCACGCAAAACAGACGTACGACGCACTGTGGCTGGTTAATTAACTTACAAATCCGGGGTACTTTGACGCACGTGGCAATGACGTTGCACGAATCAACTGGAAATGCACACGCCACTTCCGCCAGTAAAGAACATTAGGTGCAACCTGTTACTCCACCTGGCGAGTCAGAACAAGGTGGGGTTGGAACAACGATAGAACAAAGGCACGAACTGAAACAGCAGCACCCCGAGAACATCCAAAACCAACAATCCTGCCCACCACCATCTTCACGAGAATGAACCTTCTCTTGCCACAAAGTAAGACCTTTAAGCCTATCAGAAGAAATAATTTTCTTACATATTCGTAAATATTCACAAGAAACGAAAGCTTATTTGGAGGTGTGCAGGCTTTTGAAAACGTTTTCAACTGAATAGCAAGGAAAGGAAGAAATTTTATTACAATGCAAGGAAAGGAAAATTTTTTATTATAACTGAATTTCAACGACGTGTTCGTGCTACGTGGAATACCTATTGGTAATTTCATATAAGTCGCAACTTCAGTAAATACATTAACTATAGTTTTGGGTTTAAAAAATACAGAACATATTTCAAATTCATCTTGAGCTCTATAAAAATCTTCACTGACAATACAATTAAGGATTTCTCCCGGGTCAATATCCGGTTGATATTTGAATGAAAAAAATAATTACTAAAGGGGACTTGAATATTGAAACCAAATTCCAAATTCGTATTTATTATGGCATAAAAGTTGTATAAAATAGTATCATGAACTTGAAAGGATGCCAGATAACGTGTAAGTAAAATCAGCTAAAAATTATTTTTACAAACAAATCACACTGGAAAACAGTTCAGAAGATATGGTCGGGGTGCGGTTCTACACTAAATTCTTTGCTCCACCTAACAAAATTATCGGTACGCCTACATTTCCATAAAAGTACGGTACGTAAACAAACTTGAATAAAGTTACTCTGGGAAGCATGCACGCTGCGTAGAGTGATGTGGGACAGAATCGGGGCGTGAACGGTACCCAATAAAACAGAATGTCCGTACGCATATTGTGTCCTTTCTTTCGTTAGTTCCCAGATAAGAGCCCTCCAAGTGTCTGCAGGTGTTGTGCACAGCTGTACTTGATATACACTTGTGTTCGTATCGCTGCAGCTCTGCTTGTACACGAGCAGAGATTCACAATAAGTGTTCGAAATGTCCACCTTGCATCTCAAATGCACATGCAGGCCTGTACCCGTCGCAACAGTGAATGATTGCAACCTTGTTCTAGCGAAGCATTACAATGTACGTAACATGAGCTGCATAAACGATCACATCGTGTGATGTCCCCAGAGGCAATATATTTCACTGGATACAGATCAGGGGCACGTGCAGGACAGGCGACTGTTCCTGCACGACACACCCACCTGCGCGGAAAACACTCGTCCATACAGGAAACACATGTTCTGAACACACTATAGTGAAATATAGTAACGCTTTACCATGCATGTGCCCTACACAAGTGTATCCGACATTAATGGGGAGTGTTAAAGACAATTGTATTTACAGATTTTGAACCATAACTTTAATTCAAATTGTCTCTTCGACAAAGCATAGGATATAGTATTTGTTAACTGCTTGAAATAACAATATAATCTTTCATTTAATTTGTCATGCAGGATAATTTCAAGAGAATTCTTGAACTTATAATTCTCTTGCAGTGATTCTGCATGGCAAATTAAAGATTCCATTAATATTTATGTCAAGTAATTTCCCAAGAACATATCCTATGCTTTGTCGAAGAGAAAATTTCGATAATACAATTTGAATAAATGCTATGGCTCAAAAACTGAATATACAATGAAACTGTCTAACACTCCCCTTAATGAAATCACTTCAGGCGGCTGTCTCAGTAGCGCTTGCTGGTCAAACATGTCGGGTCGGATGAAAACAAAAATTGAGCCTGGCAACCCGTATAATTCCAATTAGAATCTACCAATCATACATTGAATACCAAATAATTGCAAACTCTACACATTCTTTGCAAGGGGGTACAGTAAAGGCAATTTTCAATAGTTATGACACAAAAATTAGTGTCAGAAACTAACCAGTTTTTTCTCAATTGGGATTATTTTGTGATGTTGCAAGCAAAATTGCCTTTAAATTGTTCAAACTACTTAAATAGTAACATTCTCGAATTGCTGACATTTATGGACAGTTTTCATAAATGCAACGTGCTTGTAGTCAAATCTCAACTATTTATGTTTCAAAAACGTAAATATATAATACAGGATGAGTCGGGAGAAAGGTACATGCTTTGAGGGGTGATAGTACTGGTGATTCTGAACAAAATGTTTCTAATTAACATATGCTCATTTCTAACCGTTTCAGAGAAACCGAATGAAAACAACAAGGAACGGGAAATGTGCAGGTGACGGTATTGTCGTATACTAGGCTCTAGCATTTGGTAAATGCTCGTCCGCAACTCTAATAAGAGTTTATTATTGATGTAGACTAGGCTCCAGCATATGGTAAACACTCCTCCGCGACTCTAATAAAAGTTTATAATTGTCGTAGACTAGGCTCTAGAATTTGGTAAACGCTCGTACGCGACAATAATAAGAGTGTATAATTGTCGTATACTAGGCTCTAGAATTTGGTAAACGCTCGTCCGCGACTATAATAAGAGTTTATAATTGTCGTATACTAGGCTCTAGAATTTGGTAAACCTTCGTCCGCGACTATAATAAGAGTTTATAATTGTCGTATACTAGGCTCTAGAATTTGGTAAACCTTCGTCCGCGACTATAATAAGAGTTTATAATTGTCGTATACTAGGATCTAGCATTTGGTAAATGCTAGTCCGCAACTCTAATAAGAGTTTATTATTGATGTAGACTAGGCTCCAGCATATGGTAAACACTCCTCCGCGACTCTAATAAAAGTTTATAATTGTCGTAGACTAGGCTCTAGAATTTGGTAAACGCTCGTCCGCGACAATAATAAGAGTGTATAATTGTCGTATACTAGGCTCTAGAATTTGGTAAACGCTCGTCCGCGACTCTAATAAGAGTTTATAATTGTCGTATACTAGGCTCTAGAATTTGGTAAACGCTCGTCCGCGACTCTAATAAGAGTTTATAATTGTCGTAGACTAGGCTCCAGCATTTGGTAAACCTTCGTCCGCGACTATAATAAGAGTTTATAATTGTCGTATACTAGGCTCTAGAATTTGGTAAACCTTCGTCCGCGACTATAATAAGAGTTTATAATTGTCGTATACTAGGCTCTAGAATTTGGTAAACGCTCGTCCGCGACTCTAATAAGAGTTTATAATTATCGTATACTAGGCTCTAGAATTTGGTAAACGCTCGTCCGCGACTCTAATAAGAGTTTATAATTGTCGTATACTAGGCTC
>PNEQ01024387.1:8048-22792 GCA_003012365.1 Medauroidea extradentata | reverse complement strand
GTGCGTGAGTCCCTTAGGCCGATTTAAAAAGAAACTTCATTGTTATTTTATTTCAATTAGAGCTAGCCGGGCATACTACAACATTACTCAATACGAACCCAATCATCCAGCATTAATTACGTAATAGACAGAGCAGCGACACCTCTTATTATAACCAAACGCGGGTCGCGAACGAGCAACCAACAACAAAAGCGTCGCAAAATATCAACGTTTAATTCCTATTAGAGGACTGAATCATTCAGCTCAAATGAATAATTGACGATTTATTTAAAAGAGGATCGTGCAGGAAAAAAAAATACACCGAAAGACCAACAAGTCTCTCTAGTTTCCAACTTGACCGCGCGCAGCGCAGTTTTGTATAATCAACCCACCCTAAATTCCGGAACTTAAGAGTGCATTGTAGATAAATTAACGCCGAAAACATCAAATGATTTCTACGCTTTTTTCGAAGCCAATATGTATAAAATACTCAATGATAGTCCTAGATAATAGTGTTTGCCAACTTTATGAGTAAATATTTATCCAGAATTACTAATCTGTTACGCGTGATCTCTTGCGCACCAGTTAAATGTACGGGGTTCCCGCGTCAGAGATTGTGCCTCAGAAGTTCGTAACACTGGAAACAATTTTGTTTAAAACGTTGGCTAAAATTATTGTTTAATTTTCGCAAATTGGCTTCAAGAAACCTACGTTTATAGATTAATGCTTTTAGCGTTGAATGATGTACCACGCCATGTTAAACAACCACCGAGGTTGTCACTTGGACACGGCTAGAGAATAATGCGGAAGTGGCTGGCCAGTAGTTCACGCTGCCATGAGCAGCTCGGTTCCGCCGGATGTTTAGGAACGCGCCCAGTGAAGCGAGTAGTCTCGCTGTCGCCATGTTTTCCCTCCTGTGTTTCGAAACTTGTGCCGCGCTCAGGGAAAAACATGGCGGCCCACCTAACTTTCTCGGGATGTTTTTCTCTGCCTGCGCAGTTGTCGCGAGGTCTGATAAAGAGATCTCATTTCCTCGAGGTGTCTCCTTATCGCGTTGATAAACTACACATGATTATTTCCAAGTAGGCAGTCCGCCATTGCAAGTGGCTGGAAAAAATATTGGGAGCTTCACGCAAGTTGTATTTGAAGCATTATTGCTGTTAAAAGTGAGACATTCTTTAAAGGCGAAGGTTTTAATTTTAATTGAAGCAAAATAATATTGCTGATTCCTTGTCTGCAATTACCGCTTACCACACAAATTGTGTCTTGCTTTATAAGTTTACACAACCAAAGGCGGGAGCATGAAAGTGACTCTTAGTGTTCGGCATTGACCGGGGAACATTTCTCCAGGATTCGAACCACCACCCCTAACACGTCCTATCGCGCTGACCTCTCTCCCCTCCTTTCCATGTCCCGTGTGACAGTTTCTCAAAGACAACAAATGTTGTTCGTTTATTATAAACGTGGCATGGTTCGGTTATTGTAGTTCCCTAACCTAAGCCTAAGAAAACCGACCTTCAATTAAGCGAATAGCACTTTTTTGTAGTTATTTAAGGCCATGTTGTCTTTTTTTTTTTTTTTTTTTTTTTTTTTTTTTTTTTTTTTTTTTTTTTTTTTTTTTTTTTTTTTTTTTTTTTTTTTTTTTTTTTTTTTTTTTTTTTTTTTTTTTTTTTTTTTTTTTTTTTTTTTTTTTTTTTTTTTTTTTTTTTTTTTTTTTTTTTTTTTTTTTTTAGCAATATTATTTTTGTACGCCTAAACGAGAGTATCAATGAAAAACCTTGTTGGCATTTTAGTTTAAAATCGTCTCGTCCATGTTAGCTGAATATTTTTTAAGACAGTAAATAGTATGCTTTTAGGTAATTATGTAACTAACGAAGTTCTGGTTAATTGACTTTTTAGGCGAAACCGTACAATTTCTTGTTTTGGAAAAAAATAAAAAATAAAAGATGCCATCACGGCAAAAAATATTTTAAGAAAAACTGCTTAACGTATTTCTGATATCTGTTCTCATTTAAGCTTAAAAGAATAACTATCGAAAAAACAGTACAATCAAAAGAGCACGGCCTAAACCTAACCTGAACTAATCTAAACGGTCACGGGGGACGGGGAAAAGGGGGCGGGGGGGGGGTCTGCGCAGAGCTGTGAGTGAGTGGTGGCGGCTCGAATCCTGGCGAAAATACCCGAATAGTACCGAACAAGGAACAGAAAATCAGTTTTAGGGTCACGAAACGCAAGTCCAAATGTCCTGCAAGTCACCGACACAATACAATTTATATTAGTCTCAACAGAGTCTGGCGTTATTTCGTTGGAACCGTTCCATCTTTCCACAGTCGCTGGATATTCCACATCACAGACGTCTCCGTCACTCGTCGCCACCGACGTCGCTCGCCCACTCGTCGATCTCACTGTCGCTATCCAAGCCGCGGGTCTCAACGTGGGACTCCAACTCTTACATGGCTGAGAGGAAATATCTAGAAAGCTCCTCCAGCGATTGGGATAGGGTCTTCTCGAATATTCCGGAAGTAAACAGCCTTGGTTGTGGTATGAAACTTCATATCCCCTCGCAGCGCCTATGCAGACGGCTTTCTTGCTCGGCTGTTGTCATAGAGTGCCGCAGTGCCGCTAAGAAGTACTTCAGAGTGCGTGGTAGATAAATAAACACTGAAAACATGAAATGATTTCTACGCTTTTTTCGAAGCCAATATGGATAAAATATTCAAATCCTAGATAATGGTAATATTTGCCAACTTTACGAGTAAATATTTATCCAGAATTACTCATTCGTTACGCGTGATATCTTGCGCCGCAGTTAAATGCACGAGGTTCCGGCGTCAGAGATTGTGCCTCACAAGTTCGTAACGCTGGAAAGAGGTTTGCTTAAAACGTTGGCTAAACCATTGTCTAGGATTGCTATAGTTTAACTTTCGCAAATTGGCTTCAAGAAACCTACAGTTATAGATTAATGCTTTTAGCGTTGAATTATGTACCACGTCCTCTTAAAGAGTGAGAGATTTTGGTCAGCTTTTAACATCGAGGTCTTCAACGTTGGTGAGGGGTGACATGAAGTGAGTATGGAGCAACGCCGGAATGAACGAGCGGGGGAAACAGAGGAGATCCCCGAGAAAACCTGTCGACCAACGATTCCCACATGCGAAAATCCGCGGACCGACTCCACCGGAGGTCGAATTCGGATCGCCTTGGTGGGAGGCGAGAGGTCTGAGCACTCGACCACCGCGGCCCTCTTAAGAGCACTGACCTGTGACGCACTTCACATGCTTTGTAATGTGCGAGCGAGCAAATTACGACACTATTCCACATGTACTCACTGTGCCAGTGGCTACGTCTATGGAGACCAGCAAGCAATACGCGGATGCATGTCACACATGATTGGCTGCAGTGCTAGGACCATTTGTACGCGTAAAGACGTAACAGCTTATGTAACACTTTATGAACAGTTTATGTTGCTTCCTGCAAGTCGCGTGATGCGAGATCAATCGACTTTCCAGTACTGCGTCGATATGCAGGTTGCACTTTGCCAACGCTTGCTCGAGGCACAGCAGGACATCCACTTGGAGGAAGGTTTAGGACATTGCCTGTCGTTATTAAGGTATTCGAAGTACTTCATTATGATTTGTTCTTGCGTTCTCTCACATTATACTGACGTTGGTCACTGCGCAGTACCTTGTCACAAGATTCTACATACCAGGTGAGATATTGAGCCGTCTTCTGGGACAGTTACCATACTTCCGTCTTGTAAATATGCAAACTTGTACACTTGTTACAATACAAGTCTGGTGACTTTAGTATGCATTTGACTATTTTATTTAAAATAAAGTTTAGGGAATGCTACAATGGATGTCTTATATCATACCTACTTTCTTAGCGTTCCTATAAGCTCGTGTGGTAAGTTACAATTTTTTAAAGTATGCATCTATGTACAAAAAAACTTTGCCTGGTTTTAGTTCAACACCCCTGAAAACCAATCAATATATTGGTACTAAATAATTCACAGTGAAAGTACATGTCACGGCCTAGGGGTTGACTCATATAAAACCACTTTCAAACAATGTTTTGTATTTGCAAAATATTTCAGAAATTTGGAATTTTTTTTGTTACTTAAAAAATTTTAATACAAAAATTTGTTGTATTGGAGTTTCATTTTCTTAAAACCCTAGTCCGTGAATTTTATTTTAACTGTGAATTGTTTTGTTCCATTATGTTGATTGGTTTTCGGGAGGTGTATGAACTAAAAACATGCAAATTGTGACTTGAAAATGCTACTATGGGAAAACTGGGGGGATAATAAATATACTCTTAGGTTAAGTCTATAAATTTATCACTGTTTCATACAAATATGGATTTATGATCACCCCCCCCCCCTCTTTAACAACCTTAAGGACATTGTGTGCTTTACTGACGCTTGTTAGAAAGATGCCTCGAGTATATAGCATGGTATAACGATACTTAAATATAAACATTTTTCACAATAACAAACATTTATTTGTTCTTTGCGAACGGCCGTCTTTACTTTGACTTAAAGTTTTCAGTTAATCGAATACGTGAAGTCAAGACTTCTTGACGGTAACTTTTCCAAGTCCATTGTCTGGGACTCCACAAGCAGCTTCCCTAGATAGACGGTGTTTGTGTATGTGAGGTAGGAGCGGTAAGGTTGCCGTTGGCCGGCGTATGTAATGTATTATCGCCTCTCCGTGCAAGCCACTCGGCTGCCATGCAGAGCTTTACTATTATCCTTTTCCCTATGCGACTTAAAGTGGTCACCAAATTGTTTTATTTGTGGCCAGCGTAGTTCATAGTCTAAGGCTTGTTTCTATAGTTCGGTTTTTTCGAATCCGGTTGTTATTTTTCCAGATACGGCAGCCTGGAAAAGCAGTTTTTGGCCGTTTCGTGGGACCAGAAAATTATGTTTCTAATAAACGTGCCGAATTTTGAAAACTATTGTTAAATAGTTTGAAGTGTGTGTTCTTTTCGTAGATCTATAGGTATAATGCCCCTTCTAACGGATTGTAAAAATGTCGAGCAGTAACCCATAACATGTAGATTCAGTGTGGATTTTTTTTGGTTTTTGCGGCTTATAAGAGCTAAAAATACAAATTTAGACTTTGAACTGCCATAATGAGAAAACAGGTTGAGTTTTTTTTTTTTTTTGTAAAATAAAATATACTCCCAATAACGCCTACAAAACGATCACTATTTCATACAAATATAAAATAATGATTTTCCTAACTGGAACACACTTAAGTCGAATGCACGTCACAGTTGCCATAAACACGCGCGATAGCTACTAGTGCGGTGTAAACGTGGAGCCGACATGTGGCGTCTGCTGATTGACTTCGCATGTAGAGTGCTCATATCGGGCGACATGGAGACTGTGCACATACGTCAGCAGGGCTACTATACCTTGCTAGTGTTGTCACGTAGATTAGTTACAAGGTCTAGACGCCATACAAAGGACGCGTTCATTTTTTGTCTAGACTGTTAAGGACGCTGCCTACCACGCGCTTCAAATGCGTTCTGTATGTACCATTTGTGCCAACGTACGGAAAGAAAACACAGTTCAAATAAGAACAAAATGTCATTATTAATACACCATGCTTAGTAAAACCACTGTTTCGGGGACCTCCAACGTTTCTCAGACTGCCGTACTTCAAGATGTACTAACCGGATGTATGCGAAACTCAAATAAAACGTGCGTTGAACTTTGCTACAGGCTTTAGCCGATAAATCACACGGCCAGTGTTAAGTCCTGGGCCTTGGCTGATTCCTCTCCGCAGTCCCTGTCCTTGTATAAAGCTAAGGTGTCAGCCTGCAATGACCTTGATATGTAGACTAGACGCGAAGCCTACTTAACTTACTCATGTCTGGATCAAAGGCGCGGTCTACCGCAAGTTTCATCACCGTGCTTTTATTTTACATTTGTACAATTTTTTTCTTATTTTAGACACGATACGTGACTAAACTTGTCTCTAATGAAATTTTTTATCTTTCATAGTTTTCGCGTAATGGCTTGTTATTAAAGTCAAAATGTGTATGTTTCTGTTTTAAGGACTGTACTAAAACGAACTTACAATACCAAACTGAAAAAAATTCACTGTGGATAAAGACTTCGCAGGCTACAATTTCACGTATATAAAATCAAAGAATAGATTTTGTTTTATTCAAGTAAAAAGACTTAAATTTAATATAAAAGTTTAAATAAGTTCGATGTTTTTAAAATACATACTAAAAATTTTTAATTAGTGGTTTAACATAGCTGAATTTGTAGCCTACAACATTGCTATTCACTGTGAATTATTTCAGTTCGGTAAGTGAGTTGGTTCTACTGTCGTCCTTAAAAGGAAACCAGGGTTGCTACAAGTCTGGAAAACAGGGAAACCTGGAACAGTCAGGGAATTTCAAAGTGGTCAGTGAAAACCATGAAAAGTCAGGGAAATTGTTTCTGGTCACTGGAAGTTCAAAATTGTAGAACAAACTTTAGGCTCAGCGAGAGAATTTTTAAGGCTTTCGCAGCCGTCGTCTAGCTGACTATAGTGCTTGGCTTCTTGGCTGGCACCGCATCTTCATAGTTAGACTTAGTCATTGATGTTTGGACAATTGCACAACCATTCACTATATGAAATGTTATCTTAGCAATTAATTTTTAAAATTCTTCCAGAATGAAATTTATTGCCGTTCTTTGGAATATTGTAGCAAAATTTGTCGAATACAATTTATCTTTCCATAGTACCTTTGTAAACATCAGAGTTTCCAGAACTGGTGTTCAAAATCTTACGTGGAAATTAAATTTATTTGAACATTTAAACTTTAATTATTGTGATTTTAACTCCACGTGGAAAACTGGAAATTCATAATTTCTATCTCGAAAACCTGGAAAAGTCAGTGAAATTGTATCCAGAAATTCTGTAGCAACCCTGGAAACGTACAAAGTTTGGCTTCAACGAGCAGTTAACGCAAAAACTATGCGAGATAAAAAATTTTACTAGAGGAAAATTGAGTCACATGTTGTGTCTAAAACACGAATAAATAATAACTGGTACAAATATAAAAACAAAAACTTTCTGACGAAAATTGTGGTAGACCTCGCCCTTAAAGTACGATGCTCGTTGCTATAGGAACTGTGTTCTGGAGGTGGGAGACCAGCATTTACCTCCGAGGCTTGTTCCTTGGTTTTAGCTTGATTTACTTTGTCGTCATATGTACACTCTTGAGTTCTTCTACAGTGTTGCCCATTTAAAGAGCGCGCTCGAGCGTGTTAGCTGGCCTGATGTTATCCGTCATACCAGTTTTACTAGTTGAAGTAAAACTTGAGGCGGTGACTACTGTGGTGCAGTCACAGAGTTACAACTCGATTGTTCAGATCGAGATATGCCTTTTATGTTACATGACTGCATTATTTTTTACAGTCGACTTAGTGTGTATGGTCATCAAACCCTCGTATTTTATGTGGCCGCGGTAAGTACCTGTATTAAAAAAAATAACTTTTGCGGGAAAGAACAAAGGTGTCGTTCTGCAGATTCATGCACTTTCACTCGAAACTTTTTCATTCGTATCGTTTGAATAGTTTTTACTTTGGGTAGAAAAATATCGAAAATAGTCTAATCGTTTCTTAGACATTTTCTTGTACCATAACTGTGGAATCGAAAAATATTTTTTTTGTTAAACTTACTACAAATGTTGAGACTACAATTTCATATAAAACAGAGGATAGGAAATATTTTTGTGGACGCCCAAGACAGGGCCTAACAAAGTAAAGAGAAACTATTTACGTTCTGTTTTCTCATATAATTATGACTAAACAGTATATATTTTTGTACAGAATTACACATCAGAATCAGATACAAAATCTGCTTAAAATCTCAAAAATATAAAGTACCGAAAGGTTATTCAATAGTGAACACCCTCCAAAATTATTAAAAGTTAAATTCTAATCACACCTGGGTAAGCTACTTACGTACATCACCCAAAACTAATAATGGTACTCGATACATGATTTCCCGTCTACAATATGGTAAGTGAGAAACGCTATTATACAACTCAATGCACATTCACATGGAATACTTATTATTTCAACCAGATTTATCGAAGTTATAAATATCCAATATCAGGCATGGACAATTTCAGTAATAAAAACCTGGAACTGGGAAAATACAATCTCCCCTGGCTATCACAAAAATGTGTGCCTCAGAAAATCAAACCCATTTTCTGCATCAACTATAAAATTAAATAGAGCACCTGTACTGAGCATTAAATTTGACTTCTCATTGCCTAAAATATCTACAAGAATCCCAAGTTAAGTTAACTTTCCGAAATTATGTTACGCCCGAAATTTACAAGTATTTTTCCAACTCAAACCTCTATCAAATTTCAACATCTAACCTTATTTACTCTAACAAAATACTAGGACAAATATCATATAAAATATAACACAATTCCTGTAATTAGAGATGATGGTATATCGCGAAAATATTTTTGTTTATGTACCCTTAAAAACACTATAGCTTCTTGCAACCTGTATGACTGGGTGATATACGTCTGAGACAACGTAGCTGTCTGCTGACCAATAATAGGCCTCGAACATTACAATAGCTGGATTCTTATTGGCTCAGTCAAATAGGGTAACAGCTCCAAGTACAAGTGAAAACCAGCAATGTTCTGGTAAGCTGAACGTATGTTGAAACCCAGGAAACAGTAAGTTTTTCCGCGATAACTCATTTCTACCCGTATTACAACAATGAATCCTGACACAAATCGGGTATAGTAACGGCCAATATAAAATACTTAACTTAGCTCGCTGACTTGCCATCTCTGGTTTTGACACTCAATGTAACCCAGCATACATAGTTATCACCCTTCCTTTCAGTCAATCCACCAATCAGGAACAAGGTGGCTCGAAATTAGTCAGAACATTCTTGGATGCTTGAGTATCGTCGAGATGCAGCACTGTTGCTCTGTGGCTAGGAGTAGAACTAAAGTTGATGTTTGCAACACTGGCACACACATGGCCGGTCATAGATAATGTCGACACACTCGGCGGATTTCGTAAAATGTCGGCAGTCCACGGATGTTGTCTACCAATGAAGTCCATGATTGTCATAGGAGACGACTCCTGGTCAAATGATGAACATAGCCAATAAGCACAAAACTCCGTTTGGTGCCGTAGTAGGTGGACATTCACGTCGTTCTCGCCGAGGTGCTTATGAAAGGTCGGTAGTCACGTGAAAGTCCACACACTGCCGCGCTCAAAACACATACGGCCCACAATAGCTGCACAGATACCAGGTAAGTGTTCAAAAAAGTTCAGCAACACAGAGTGACACAAAGGCGGTAACTTCATAAATGAGACTCGTCTCAATGTAATGTGTAAAAGTTGGGCAGTCTTTGGTACAAATTACTAATTTTTTTTGTACAGAGTGCTCTTAAGAAAGTGTGTTGTAAGATATTTCTTGTATAATATATCGTGGCCATCCACGATTATCTTGCAAGCAGTGTAAGAAGATACATTGACATAGCTGTGTGGCCGAGTAAAGAGTTTTTTCCGTCAGGCATGTGATGCGAGTTGTGGCGATAGTGACGGATTGCGAGAAGTATTCAAGATTGTTCAGCGATATTGATTGCAGCAAGGAGTAGTGCGATGGAGAAGTTTCGGGACTTCAAGTGGTTCATCGGTGTGTTCCTAGTTAGGACATTGTGTCGACTATTTGTAGGTGGTCAGAGAGACATTTCATGTACAGAGAACTTGTATAGAGGACTGTGATTGTATTAGTTATGTTTTATAAGTTGTATGCACATGTTAGTTACTTGTTTTGCTTGCTATCAACTTGGAACATACTGGTTCCTTTTTTATTGTTTAATACTGAGTAATCATTATTGACATACAATTGTTGTGTATAAAGTTGTAAATACATTAGGTTCTCTTATTTATTTTCTTTTATTTGATCAAAGACCTCCATCCTTCAGCATACCTAGCTCGAAATTGTAACACTATATTGGCATGTTTACGCGTGGGTCTGCAAGTAACTGTTCTGGGAACATTGTTTCCTTCCAAAAAACTTTTTGTGTAGGGCGTTTTCTTTCTGTGACCTGAAGGTAACTGGAAGTTACGTCCTATCGTTGGTTCAATAGTTTGTATTTTGACACTTGCCTGGTATTGAACTACAAGCAGTGAGACCGGCCGCGGTCTCCAAGGTCAATTTGCTTCTTCACCTCTATGAACATTGAACAAGGAGCTCAAGTGGCGTCCTTCTTCACCTCGAGATCTTCTAAAGTAATAGAAGGAGTTGAATTGCGGCATATTTCCGTCAACACGTGCCAGGCGCTGACCAGCGTAGTCTGTCCTTCGTCAATGGCGCCGCACATTCCACTGACTGTGTGACGTGTGTTGTTGTTTTTATGTTCTCGCGAGCTTGTTTACAAGTCCAGCGGTCATTGCTGACCTTCACATGTCCGTCATAAAAGTCATTTACGACGTTTGCGCCTGAGAACACGCGTGTAAGTTGCACTGCGTTATTAGTGTTCAGTTTGAACCACGCTCTTTACTTCAGTTGCGAGCACTGGCATTGCAGTTGCACGTCTTCTTATATAAAGGATGTTTAGAAACAAACGCATATTTAGCACACCACGTGAATCTTGGGCTACGTTAGAGACGACAATGTGAGTGGCAAAATGTTATATGCCTACGGCATTTTATATGCAGAATGTGGCACCACTGAACGGACATGGACTCCTCTTGCGCTGCACGGCCAGATATTATTTTACGTATGTTACAAATAAACTTAATCGTGTTTGGACTGCTCGGGGTTTTAACCTGAACCCATAATATACAGGCCAGAACAGTAGTAGTGAGATTAGTAAGATATATTGAATGCAAGATGGAACTATCTACAGTGCTGTGTTGTTGTCGTATTGTGCATATAAAATGTCATCTTGCAACATTTTGTCGCTGACATTTTCGTCTTTAATTTACCCCAAGATTCGCATGGTCTGCTTATTAAGCGTATAATCTCTTAAGGCCTTGTTACGGAATTTTGCAGTGATTTCGAAAATATTTTTTTATTGCTACCTAATACTCATATCAAAATTTCGCTGCACAGTTTTGACACTTGTATGTTATAATTTGTAGCTGAATTTTTTTGTAAAATTATACTGAACGGTTATTTAGATTTCATTACCCAAAGTACCACGTTTTTCGTCGTGAAAATAAGCAAACGTGAAGGATATTTTTTTTTTTTTTTTTTTGCTGGCGAATGGTGCATTATTTTAACAAACGCGTCCACAGCATTGTGCATCGTGTGATTGCACATTGACTCAATTTTTTTTTTCAAAACTTTTGGTTAAAAAATATTTGTGTCATTGGCACCAGTCTGGAAAAAACTCCGGAACAAGGCCTGAAGCCACCTTACTAAGTAAATCTTCTTTACTTACAGTTCTTTAAGTTTTTTTTATCTGCACGTTTCGCTGACTTTAGAAATTTCAAGAACTTATTTTTCTGTACGTTATTATTCACAAACCTAAAAGTTGTAATATTATTTACTTGAACTGGAATATTTTTTTATCATATACTTTAGACTGGTGACGTTACGATTCGTTTGTTCTGCATTGAAAACTGTATAGTGGTAATGCCAGTGGTCTTCAAATACTATTTTTAAAACATGAATTTTTGTATAATGTGGTCAACTAGTATAGTCCGTCTCCATGTGTTCTTGCCCACGTGTGTGTGATAGAGAGAGAGAGTAAATATGGCTGGAAGACTAGGATGACAACAATTACGTAATGTCGAAGCTTCGTATTCGTGAAATTCTATTCTACGATGTTATGTTTATACTCGTCTCTTGATAAGAGTAATTGTGTGGTTAGTGTGACTTGAATGGGGTACTTATTTATCCGTAAGTTTCTGAATAACACGGAGCATTAGCCTCGCTCTACAGTTTCAAGGTCTTCGTGTAAACATTACGTGGACTGAACATATAAATCTCCCCAAATTACGACTGCGTACAACATTCGTTTAAGAGTTATTTAGACCTTAGCTTGGTTTTAGTCAGAGGCGCGGATACGAGGAGGTTGATAAGTCGACTCCAATACGTGTGTTGAACATCGCTTCGCCTCTATGACCAACACGCCGTGTTTACGTAGAAAGTGTTTTCAATTAAACTTCAAGTTGTGAGCGTATTAAACTTCAAGTTGTGAGCGTATTATTTTATTTGTGGAAATGCGTGTTAAAAGTCCAATACGGCTGGTATTTTTACAGCTGCACCAATGCCAAAAAACCAATTTTTACTACTTTCGAGGAGCTGGCACGAGTGTTGTAGTCGGGGATATACGCCGTATACCCTCTCGTTGATACTCAGCCCAGTACAGTATATCTTCTGCTTGCCTTCTATAAGCCGTTCGGGATACAGTGACCACTAAAGATTTAACCTTTGAAAAATATCACTAGCCATTACTACATATAATTCAACATTTACAATAGTTGCTTTCTACTAGTATGGTTGGCACCGAATTGCCGAATATAGTTACGTGTTCTTCTATTTAAATACAACAATACTGAACTACAATCAACTGAAACCTGCGTATTTGAGCTTTATATAATTAATAATAGTTTTATAAAACTATATATATTCCTACCGACTGCACACTTTATCTTATACGTCCAGAGAGGATAGACATTTCCCGTCGTTACTTGTTACGCGCGGAAAGATACGAATTTCTTTGAAAATTGAAACTTATCAGGGCTTTTTCGAGTGCTCACTTTATCCCGAACCGCCTATACTAATTTATTCCAACGACTGTTGGCGACCTGGTACGAGGAATGGCCGTACCTTGCTCGTGAGTATACCTTGAACCAATGTTGGCACTACAGCGCTAGAGGCATGGTTTGATGTGTGTCCTGTTTTCTACGTAAACACATTGGAAACACGTTTGTTAATTATACATTTTAAAAATTACTTTTCATAGCATGCTACAGCACAACTCATGCGTCAAGGTCCAACTTAACTGTCCATTCTAAGGTTTCAGCTAATTCATCCAAGTGAATGTCAATAATATTTTTTAAAAGAGTAAATTTCATTTGGAATATTGGTAAATACAAGGTAGCTATGCTACGGCACAATCACAATGTGAGGAATCAAGTTATAAATCATTTGCTTTGATTTATTTTGTTAGCAATTTTTAATTCTGCTGCAACCTTAGAGTGGACAGAGTATAGTGTAGCCGTTGCTTATACTTATCCATTATAACAAACGTTTGACATTCCAAGGTAAAAGGATAATCCTCGTGAAAACAAGCCTCAAGCATGCAACTTTGTATTATCTTAAGCAATGAAAGATCACACATCTTTCTTAATTCCAGCGTTTGTGGCTAGCTGCGGAGATAGCGTCGTGTCCCCGAGGCCGTAAACTGTTAGTCTTATCTCTGCGTTGTGTGTTTGTTTTGTTATAAATATCGCGATACGTGGGTAGCTAAGTTGTTTGCCGAGTACCAGGCATCCGACGTTAAGTCCTTATCTATCTCGGCTGTTTAAACGTCATGAAAATAATGTCTTCTCTTGTTTCAAAGAAGATTTTGATGTTACAGCCCATTACATGTAATATGGGACAGGAAAGTTCATTTGGTCCAGTGACCTGCAGCTTTGACTACACTTTATTATAAATTCAGCTGCTTGGCGCCGTCACTTATGTGGTTCTTTGTTCGGCTGAGATCGGGTAACTTCGTAAGGATTCGAGACGCCACCTCTCACACTCACTGTTCTGCGCAGACCCACGTCCCATGTGACAGTTTGGACTAGTTCAGTTTCGCTTGAATGCCAGTAATTCTCTTCGCCAATACAAGGACGATTTTCTTAGCTTGGGAAACGACATTCGTTGTTATTGTAGTTCACTAACGTAACAAATTCGTTGGTCGATTACGGCGCCCGCCTGGTGACCGTGTATTAGTGTGAGGGAGGCACAACGCCAAGGGCGATGTTGGCCGGGTCATCTGGTGTGATATCGCCTCTACCACATGACACTGCAGTGGTACAGTAGATTTCTCGTCTGACTGACACTTTCAGTGGCGACCCAATCTTTTTATTGGTCGAATGTTTCAAGCAATTTCCAACACACCTCTCTATTATAGTTTCACACGAATCTCATGAGTAGTTGTTTAGTTGTAATAGATTGAAAAATCCGGTTTTAGCCATTTTGAGAGGCTCCGAAATGATTTTTCTAAGTAACGTGATGTTTTGAAACTACCATTTCGAAATCGTTTGGAGTGTTTGTCCTTTTCGTAAATGCACACATTAGAAACACGTTGAGAAGTTTGTTAGAAAAAAGTGTTCTGCTAGCACGTTGCAACGCTGGTTACAAGGCAGGCAGGCGGGAGCCTTAAGCAAAAAATAATTCCTTTGGGGTTCAAACTAACCTAAACTAAAAAAAAAAAAAAAATCTGAAATATGTAATTTATTTTTTACCTTAAGTAATGTATTTGAAAAAAATGCAACGTTTTGTAACGCGTTTTTATTTAATTTAATCATTATCACGTGACATGTAGTTTCAATGTTTATTATTATTTTGGTTTCACTACTAGTTTGTACCCTTATGACTTCGGTCGCGGAGTTTTCAAGTTATCACGATAATGTTTCTGAAACAAACAATTTTTAAAGTGCTAAATGGTGAAAAATTGTGACAAATGTCATTAATGACTTTTTTAGAAACGGTTTGAAAAATTATATTGTTTCAGTTTTTTTTTTTTGAGAACCCCATTCTCCCCCTGTA
>PNEQ01024386.1:12470-22793 GCA_003012365.1 Medauroidea extradentata | reverse complement strand
GTGGCTGTATAACCCACAGCGACGGAAAGGATACTGTCCGAAACTACAGAAATGCTGGGAAGGCCCTTACCAGATTGTCAAGAAGATAAATGATGTGGTCTTCCGGATAGTTCGCAAGGGCTCTCAGACAAGAAAACCCAAGGTTGTGCATATTGACAGACTGGCTCTCTATGATGGACCAGAGTCTGTTGTGTCTGCTCGGGACGAACAGACTTGAGGAGGGGGCAGTGTTGCGAGCCGCGACTGCCTGGCAGGGCGGTGTAGTACGATATTGTGGTGGCGGAGCTAGGACACCCCCTTCCCACTCACTCCTCGGCGCCGTGGCTATCGGGCAGGGCGGCGAAATACAATACAGTGGCGGCAGCGCTAAAAGACCTCTTCGGGTGCCGCATGGATTGTATTACTCCATGATAACCACCTGCACCCAGTATCGGGTAACCGAGAGAAAATATTGTGATCTGGAATGATCCTGTTCCCTCTTTATCTCTCGGGGTGGTGCTTGACATTGAAGCGACATCTTTCCAGGAGGTTGGAGAACCGAGACCCGCCGAGATAATTCGAGAAGAAGGATGGTGGGGTATATAAGGGGGAGCTGTAGCAGGAGCAGCAGAGTTTTTGCTGGCAGGTGCCTAGTGTGATCTGAAGTGATAGTGAAAAGTATTGGATTGCGATGACGTTTCAAGGGCGTCCAGCGAGTGGGACCGCAGCAAGTAGTAGGAAGAAGGTGATTCTAGGCCAGAAAGATTCTGCGGTATTATTTCTTTGGGTCCACCATTGCGAGTGACTAGTAACCTTTCCATATACATAGAACTTACGTAGATGTATTTTTTTCTTTTATGTAAATAGTAGTTACTTGTTCTGTTTGACATTTATTGTGGTAAATCATTGTAGACATAGGTTATTTTTGTATGTACAGTTGTAAATAAACTAGGTAAGCTTTATTTTCTTTATTTTATCAAGACCTCCATCCCCAAACCTACCTAGCCCGCAAGCTTGTAACAATACTGTACACGTTACATAACCAATGGAGTACTGTTACATTCACAATAATTTGTCTGTGGGCTTAAAGTCATTGTGTGATTACAAACATACTATTCATATTCCTCACGTTCCTGTACATGTATCACTGCAGTCAACTAACGAGGATTACATACGAAAACAGTGGATCATGGGCAGTTGTGAGAAGAATCCAGTTCTGGTACCTACGTTGTACTGATCAATAAACATGTTTGTATAACTGGGGTATCCATTCTGGCTGTTCATATAAAGTTCTGCAGTCATTACGACATCTTAAACAAGCAAAGTGGGACATTAAAAGTGAAGACACGAATTGGAATTTTTGTGAGGTGATCCAGAAAACGTGTATTAATTATATGTTATGTAATCGTATTCAATATATGTATTATACTCTACCATTTTTTGAAGGTTCAAGATGTATTATAGTACACAACATTGAATTTAGTGAACTTTATGGATCCAAATACACTACTATACACAGAGTAATATTTTCTTATTTATATTACTATCATTGAAGTATTTTAACAGCAATGAGTGATTCAGAAAACCAAATTTATGTAGGGACAAACAGAAAACAGTCTATTGAAGACAGATTGTGACATGATTTTGTATACACAATTACTACAGTATAAAATGTAATACTATTGACGACTCTAAAATATCTGTCCAAAATAAGCAAATACGTTTAATTCATGTCTTTTTGTAAATTTACTGGCCGTCCTAATAATCTTACATGAAATGATTACTGAGAAAATAAGTTGTGAATGCTCTCAAATACTATGTAGAATTATAAGTGAAAATAAGGATAGTTAAGTAAGTTCTGATAACATAACAAAGAGCAGGACGACGACAAACCAACGTGCAGCACACATATATGGCAAATTAAGTTCACAATTTTATAAATCAATTACTGATAGTTTTTACCTACTATGCTTGGGTAGACCATTAAATTTCAGGGGTCTCCATGAGTTTTAACAAAATACTTCCAAAAATATTATTGAACTGTTCTGTTCGAGGAAACACGGCGGCGGGATGTTAACACTACTTTAACACTACTGAGATGGAGGTTTTACAGGGAATTCTTCATTTTTAAACCTCCAGATGCAACATGGGATGATCTCAGTAAGTCTCCTGGACTGGCCAGCGGGACATCCTTCCTTCATTCCTTCAGTGAAATTCAAAAGCGCAGGATTTCGACCCAGGGCAGCTTGGTAGCTCACACACGTCCATTCGCCATCACAGTTCATGGAATAGTCCCTTCCTTCAGTCACGTCTGTGCTTATCCTTGGCAAACTCCACTCCGACAAAGAGTATATAAATCTCTACTGCACTTAAAATGTTGTTATGCCTTACACAAATCACTCCAATGATGCGTTAAACTGCTCTATTACTTACGTACTTAGAATTATTTGTAAAAATAGAAACAAAAAAAATTAGTTAACATTAACACTTACAAATTTTAAGTAATAATGTCGGCTCCAATATAACAAAAATACAAACAATATTTAAATGATGACATTAACATGACAAGGATTTAAAGTTTAAATACCTGTAATTAAGGGCTCACACCTACATGTTACAACTGGTATTATAAATCCAAGTACCTTAACCTTTTAAGGACGGGTCCCGAAAATATTCGTAGTTTTTTATGTGTGCCTTGAAAATGGGTCCCGAGAGTTTTCGGAACGAAGCTCGTTCCACGAGGACGGGTCCCGAACATATTTGTTTGCTGCTGTGAGCAGTGCTATACACCTTGTGTAGAGTTATCTATGGTTTTCTCGGAAAGAAACGGTACTCGCTGCACTTTTTTATGGTCATTGTTTATCCTGAACGTAAACATTCACTTTACAATGCAAGTTGTGAATAACGAAAACCATAATTATTACCGTTTTTTATAAAACTTTGAAGACAAGTGCGATCAGAAAATAACTTTATATTCACGTTTTTATTTACGTTTGTTGTTTTTATTTGCATGTAACCATCTGTCAAACAGTTTTTTATTTTTATTATTGCCATTATTAAATTTGTAAACGAACACATTCGCGTGCAAGCGATGAACATTACGCAGAGCCGTAAATTAAAAACCTTTTAGTTATTATTACAGTCGTTCATTGGAGACAGGTGCAAAAATGTACCGTAAGAAACTGCGTGCGAACAAAAAAAAACTATTGTTGATTAAGTGTGTATGAACTATGTAAGTGAAAATGAAGGCAGTGAAAGTGACTATGTACCCAGTGAAGGTGACATTAGTGAGACGTTTTCAGAGGAAACCGACACTGAATCAGATGAACCTACAGCTGGGCAAGGTGACTTCAGTCGAAGGAATGTTCAACAAACCAGTTTCCCCTGGACACAAGGTAACTTTAGGCCTAAAGTACATAAATTTGACAATGCAAATTCTGGCATATTAGTCGATGTCACAGAAAATTCGTCCTGCCAACAATTTTTTGAATTATTTTTTTCACCAGATATGTGTGGCAAAATAGCTGCAGAAACCAATCTGTATGCACATGAACATATTTCTGTGAATGAATATGGCGCCAGCAAACAAAAGCCTTGGGGTGATACTGACTGGGAAGAGATATACCTCTTTCTTGCAACGACTATGCTATTCACTCGCCAGAAAAAATTGTCTGTAAAAGATTATTGGTCCACAGATCCTCTCATACATACACCAATATTTGGCAACACCATTTCACGTGACAGATACATGCTATTGTTGAGGTATCTGCATTTTTGTTCAAATGAATTACAGCCAGCTGATGGCAGGCTGTACAAAATTCAGATGGTGATCGACGATCTGAAAAAAAATAGGTGCGGGCGGTTTATTGCCCATTTCAGAATTTTGTAATAGACGAGGAATTATTACTTTTCAAGGGCCGTTTGTCATTCCTACAATACATACCCAGCAAGAGGAATAGATTTGGGATAAAGTTTTTCGTCCTGTGCGACTGTGAAACTGGGTGTATTGTAGACTTCATTGTTTACACTGGTCAGAGCACAAGCATTACCATTGTTGATGTGCTGGGTACTTCTGGATCAGTTGTTTCAACAATGACGGCACCATTTCTCAACAAAGGCCACACCCTCTTTGTTGAAAACTGGTATACCAGTCCACAGCTTTTCCAATATTTGCATGAAAAATAGACGAATGCCTGTGGAACTGTGCGGAAAAGTAGGAAAGGACTGCCTCCAACTGCACGACAACTCAAAAAGGGGGAATCTGAAGCTATGCACACACAAAACATGTTGTTTGTGTGATGGCAGGACAGAAGGGAGGGGACACTTCTCAGCACAATGCACAACATGGAAATGAAACCAACCGGTAAGAAGGACAGAGGGACAGGAAATGATATTCTAAAACCAAGTTGTGTTTTAGATTATAACTTGAACATGGGTGGCGTCGACAAGTGTAACATGCTTCTCAGCTCTGTCCAGTCTGTAGGAAAAAGCACAATGTGGTACAAGAAACTTTTTTTCACTTTGTAGACTTTGCATTGCTGAATGCGTATACTTTGTATAAAATGAAAACGGGACAAAATATCAGTTTGGCAGACTTTCAACTAAAAGTAATTTCGGAAATTGTTGAAAAATACGCAAAGCCTGCTGAGCGAATGAAGTGAGGAAAACCGTCTCTCCGAGAAGCCCCCACAAGACTTTCTGGACAGCACTTCTTGACAACAGTACCTCCAACAGAAAAGAAGGCTCATCCCACCAAACCATGCAGAGTTTGCTCGCAAACAAGATACGGCCCTCAGAAGCGTAAGGAGACCCGATACCTGTGTGAACAGTGTGTTGTTCCTCTGTGTTTGATTCCTTGTTTCAAAAAATACCACACACTTTCCACGTTTTGAATCAGAAGTAGTGAATGGATATACATAGTAAATTTAATTTTTTGTGTAAGTACAGTAAGACAGAATTTTTTTTTTTCTTATTTTGCTGCCAAATTCAGGCCAACATACAATATTCACAGTTGCCTTATTCAGTAATTAAAGGGTTGATACACAGACAGTTCTAAAATTATTTGTTACCTGTACTGTAACCTTGTTTATGATAACGTTATTCAGCAACATTCCTCCATTCTTGTCGACGAGCGAGGTGGTGCAAGTGTATCACGTTGCAGTAATCTACAAGTTCGATTCCCGTCTTTGCACATTCTTATTCCTGTTTCACATGGTTTCCTGAAATCACTCCAGATGAATGATGGGTTGAATCCCTTGATATTGGTCATGGCCGATTCCTTTCCCGGTTCTCTGACATTGTTCAATTCTTTGTGTTACTCTATCTAATGATCTTAGCTGTTGATGAGATGTTAGGCCTCCATTCTCTCCCATCCCTCAGTCACAGCAGTTGGTACGGCAGCCAGCCATTCAAATGTGTATGTTGTATTGCCTACGTAGTAGGAACTGTCTGACTGCAGCTTACCCTTTTTACGAACTTTACATAAAAATGGTTGGTCCTACGCATTTACTAGGCGACCCTTTTTACTTCTGATGTGCTTTTCTAGTAGAAAACTGTATTAAAAGTTCGTAATTGCTGATGGTAGAAAAGTGGCATGTAATAAAAGGGGTAGCCACCCTAGTATTTTGTATTAGTGTGCAAGATATTGGTATCATTCTAATGTGTTTTTCAAGGTCCCAGTGGTATAAAACAATGCTCAACTTGTTATCATTAAATGCCTCTAAATTTCCATTATTTTACATACACTTTTCATTTTCCACAATTAAAGGCTCATACCGCCCTTAATATTAGTTTTAGGTGTAAAGTGTCTCATATGTTTTCTACTTGTTTTTTCGTAAGGAGTCAACCTCCTGAAGTTTTCGGTCCAATTCAGCTGCAATCTATATATATGTATGTACTATAGTCAGCAGTTATCTTGGCTTCTGACTTACGCAGGGGTGCGGGGACAGCAGGACAGGGGTAGAAGAGGAGATAGGAGGCATCACACAGTCGACAGCCGTGTAGTAGCTGTTAGGAAAATATAGACCCTCAGTTAATGTCCACAAATGTAAGGTGAAGGTGGTAGCCTGCAGAGGCGTGGGAAGTAGGTACTTAGCAGAGAGCGGGAAATAATAAAAACCGTTATTCAGTGTTGTGATGAAAAAATAGTTAATAAATGCTTGAGCCTCTAAGAGAGCAACCAGCAAGAACAGCAAAGTACATGGGTGTGAGAGAAAGAGATGTAGTCAGGATTCGTCAAGTCAGCAAAGAATGACCACATTAGCCACTAACCACTCCAAGAAAAAACAGATACTGGAAATGTCAACATAAAGTATTTAATAAACTTTTAGTTTATTGCGGAACCTAAGGATAATATCATCAGGCATTCAGAGTCTACGAGTGTGAATGAGATGAGTATCGAGAAGTGCCGGAATGCAAGGGTGGGGAAAGTGGGGAAACCCTGAAAAAAAAAAAACCCACCGAACTGCAACATTGTCCTACATGCATAAATCCAGACGTCAAACATCGGGGATAGAATTCGGATAGCGTAGGTTTAAGGTAAGCGCTCGACCGCCGCAGCTTGTATGTAGTTAAAGCTTTTCGGGTTCTGTTTTTCAGGAGGAATGTATAATTTATTGTTTGAGTAACATTAACAAATTTTGTATCATTACTGAACTAAAAAATAGCGTAACGATAAAATTTCTTACATTTTGATTGACATTAAGAAAATTGTTTGTTAGTAACTGACACAACTTGGTGGCAAGAATGTTTTTTGTGTTTATTTATTTATTTATTTATTCATTTATCAATTTATTTGTGTGTGCTACAAAATTCAACGCTAAGCAAACAACCTTTCAGTGGGAGAACACATCCTTTTTTTAATTATGTGTAGTGACTTACATAAAGTCTGTAATAACTTAAAAAAAGTTGTGATAGTGTAGATGGTTTAAAATTCTTGTTTTTCATTCAGTAAATATATTCTTGACTCACCCTTTCTACTTCTAAGCTCAGATTCATTCAAAATCCATCACATATGTTTTGTTAGCTCTTTTTTTCACAGTGTTGTAGATAATTAAAAATCCATGTTAAACTGTCGCACATGTTCAATAAATATGCAAGTATTAAACATTTTTAAATTTGGCCAAAAGTTGTGGTATAAAGCGCTATAGTAACAAACTTGTGAAAAACAGTAATGTTTCAATTCCAAACATAATTGAACATTTTAAAGTTAATTTTATAATGTATGTTAAGAACATGCCGTTAACGTGAGAGAAAAAATATGATTAGTTCTTATAGAGTTTGAAATAACATTTTGCCACAGTTAATATTTAGTTTTTTTCCCAAGAATATTGAGTTTATTTATTTTTCGAAAGAAAAAAAGAACATTATTCGTTCTCAATTAATACATTGTATTTACTATTTTTGTATGTTCACCTCTGTGTTATGAATGTGTAGTCGACAAAATAAATCTAATTGAATTGCGGCAAGTAGTATAAACTATGTGTTTTCATTATTACAAGCTTTTATGCAACTTGTAATGTTCGTATGTAAGTAAGTTTGAAAATTTGCAAACCATTTTTAAACCATTTGTTGGTATCTGATTGAGCTTAAATTTGGTATTGCTTGGCATACTTATGTAAGTTCGATGACAATGCAATATTATGGGTTACATTACACGTACATCATTATATTATTAGAATTACACAAACTAAAACTAAAAATTATCTATTTTTCTGAATTAATTGTAATGACTTGTTTAAAATAGTCCAAAAACCAATAGATAAATTCAAGAGATTTGAGACTAAGAAGAGAAAAAAAAATTAAAGAAAAAAAAGTTTGTTTCAAAAAACTGTGAACTAAAAAGTAATAAATAAATTTAAGTTACATTTGCCATATTTGTACTGGTATATAGTAGGTATATTGTAGGTTCAGAACAACCACTCTCTTGGTAACTCATTATTATAATGTATGCATATGTAGATAGCTAAGTTATGTGGCCATACTTAAATATACATATATTCAGTAAATTATTCATGCTTGAGGTGCAATAGTTTTGTGTTTTGTATAGTTTTGTGGCTTGGTTTGTAATTAAATGATGAAATTAGTAATGTGTGTAATGGATGGTGCCTCAACTTTAAACATGTATATTTTATTTGATACTTCTTGATCTACGTATGCCTATATCATAACGAATTACCAAGAAAGGGGCTATTATGAACCTAGAATATACCTGTAGCTATTTTTTAGTTTACAATTTTATTTTTTTGTAAAGCGTGTTTTTATTTTTTTACTTGTAATTTTACGTGGGTTACAGCATGCCGCAGCCGTTTTCCATAGCCAAGTATTATTACGATCACACACATTGTATGTCTTTTTATTAGAGTGTCCTTTGATGTAGAATTAAAAAAATATCTTGAGGAAGTGTGTTGAAGCAGCTAATGTAGACCTAGTGATTTTGTCAATTGTCTGATTTATATTCTCTGAATATTATTCTGTAGTAGGATAAATATATTTAATTTTCAGGTTTGCCTTAATACATCATCATTTCCATTAATTTTGGTTGACTGAATATTTTTTTTATAACCTTGCGTATTTTTTAGGACAGAAGTAAAACGTAGCAGCTTATAATAGTTTTCGCATATCCTGAACCGTATACACGTATTCCGGAGCACAACTGCTGCAACTCGCAAATACTTTACACTTCTGTAGCGTATGAAGGAACGCGCCGAATGTTTTCCACCCTGGTAGTACCAACCTTGCAGGTGGCCCCACAGAGTGTCTACTGGTCACGGAAGTCACCGAAAAGTCACGGAATTAGGAATGAGGGCACCGATTCTTGTTGTTGTATGCATAAAATTGATTTAATTCGCAGGCGCAGCGAAAGCATCTGTTTACTTTTACTTCCTTTGGACAGAGATAACGGCTCTGATGTTTTTCTCCCCTCAACACTTTCTACTTTGCTTTGGTGACTGGTGTTTTCTTCGTCAGTATGGGAGGAAAGACTATAGATCAACGGCCATATGAATATCATATGTACAAGAATTCTTGTTTACATACGCATGTTGCTGTAAAACATGTAACCAACAATCACTTGCATGCAGTGGAGGCCATGGTTGTGCGTCAATTTGCATGCCTGTGTTGGGGTAGACAGAGGAAAATTTGAACACATGCAGCTTAGAAACTTACAAAATCTAATTAAGAGTGTTTCATGTAAGGTAAATACAATTATGTAATCACTGTCGTGTTAGGCGCTGGTACGTTTACATTGTAGCTCCTGTGTTTCTAGTAACATTGAACAATAAAACACATTTTGTTTTACTGCATTGTACGTACCACTAAAGACGTCGACCCTGCGTCCCTGCATACACGTACCCGCTTCCTCATTACTTGTTGTCATGTGTGCTGCATACCTCTCTGTAATAAAGTTGTACACCGTTAGTGTTTCTTGGATGCATATCGCCATAACGGTGCTGCATGGGTTGTCTACCTGTCTGCCACAATGTTCCAAATTTTGAGTGCCTGTATCTCAGGAACTGTTTGTCTGAGCGTGTTCTGACAAATGCACCTTTCTTGTTCCTTATGTCATTCCGGTTCTTTATTCTCTAAGATAGGCAGCTACAAGCATGCATGTACAATAATACATGCATAATAACAGAGGCGACCCCATGTTTCCAACACAAGGGATAGGGCGGTGTTCACACTTTATTCCCTGAATACATACTGTCATGCATCGGAGTTGAATCTGGGAGGTCAGTGTTCCCTTTGTAGTTGTTGTTTAGTTATCATAACTTGACATGTTCATTAAGGGCGTTCAAGTGGGGAAAAATTCATAATTTTATATTTGTATAAAATAGTGTTAGTTTTGTAGACATTACTTAAGAGTACATTAACATCTAATGGAAAAAAATTAGCTCATCTAGTTTTCCCGTAATGTCACTTCAAAGTCAAACTTTGCATATTTTTACTTCATACAAAACTTGAAAACCAGTGAATATAATGAAATGGAAAAAATCTCATCAAAACTACACGTCACCGTCTACGGCTTGAAGCATATACAAACACATTATAAAATATTTCTGTGTTTAAAATAAATTTCTAAAAGTACCAAAAAAATTTAAATTTTGAAATTTTTTATTTAACATAAACATTTTTTGTAACGGGTTTTTAATGCTACAGGCCATAGACAGTAATGCGTAGTTTTGATATGATTTTTTTCATTTCATTATGTTAACTGGTTTTCAAGTTTTGTATGAAGTAAAAATACGCAAATTTTGACTTTGAAGTGCCATTACGGGAAAACTAGATGAGCTAATTTTTTTCCGTTAGAGGTATATGTACTCTCAAGTAATGTGTACAAAACTAACA
>PNEQ01024386.1:0-12370 GCA_003012365.1 Medauroidea extradentata | reverse complement strand
ATTTCACGGTGGTATTACGCCCGTACTATTGACAATAGAGGCGTGGTTCCGATACTCATTATTCTTGATTTGGATCTGGCTACCTGTACTTGCGAGCTTTTCCGCTATTTACTTTCCACCCTGTATACGTGTATCTATATGAAGAGCAGAAGTTCAAAACGTTCGTAGTGCCAATTTTTGTGAAAATTACTTTTTCCCAGAATTTGGTTCTATAGGTCATTCGGAATAATGTGAGCACTAAAGCGTTAACCTTCGAAAAAAAATCACTAGCCGTACTGCATATTAGTCAACATTAATAATAGTTACATTGTCATTTGTATGGTTGGTAGAGAATAATAACATGTAGTTCCCTGTATTTTCTTATTTGAATACAGCATTAGTGAAATAACAAATACAATCAACCTCTCTGTATACCAAATACTTAAAAATGTTTATGATCTTATTGACACCCCTACTGACTATGGAAGTTTACTTGATTAGCGCCACTACAAAATGATTAAACCACCCGCTGAATTCAAAATTGTCGTCAACACATTGCCGCTAACGTTCGCACCACAGAAGTAGTTAAAAATTCCGCCGACAGGTGGCACCAGAGTTAGGTTTTATCTCTGATGCCGCTTCTCTCGCTTGATAGCGAGTTGAGTAATGAGTGTGTTGGTCCATTGTGTAGTAAATATGAGTTTCTGATGAACACGTTCAAAAGTATTAGAAGTAACTGTTTACGAATATCATTGCTAAATTATGTGAAGTCATTACTAATGTGTAATCTGTTATGTTTTACAATCGCCAGCCTTAGTATATGGAATTAGAAATAACATTATTTTTTTTTTTCTGGTTTCACACATTAAGAAAATAGGTTTTTTATTGTTTTTGTTAATTGCGTCATCATCGTTCATTACACTATGCTTAACGGAACTTGAATTCTTGAATTGCGTGTATCTTGTGTGTTTGTAACTAAGATTATTATTGAGTATAGCATATATATATATATATATATACACACACAAAGTGAGCGCTCATTTAATTAATATATATTATAGATATCATTTATCGGAGTATTGTAATGTAAATGTAAACATTGTACAAGCCTATGTAAATAAAAACATGTGGCAATATTTGTGTTTACGTGCGGCGGAACAATATAAACTGGCAGAAAATATAAATTAATCAGGACTTTTTTTGAGTGCTCACTTTATCCTGAATCACCTATATATGCCAATGCCGACAACCTCTGTACATTTTAAGTGCCTCCCACCGTTTGTTTGGATTTTACAGGAGGTCAAAGATAGCGTTGTTGTATGTCCATAAGTTTCTAAGCTATTTGTTTTTTGCTGTTCCTGACATGTTTACTTTTCGTTACTTAGAACGTTTGGAACTTCTGCTCTTCGTATATATATATATATATATATATATATATATATGTATATACATACATACACAGTGAACCATCGATAACTCGTACTAAAAGGGGGGGAGAAGCTGTCCGAGTTACGATTTGTCCGTGTTATCGAGGGGCATCCGGGAAGGAGGGGTAATCGGTCATCAATCACAAGAAACGTGAGGAAAACAGTACTCTATCATTTCTACAAGCAAAAGAGACGGCAATATATACTTGTTTGTACGTATCAATTTACAGGAGGGGTAGTGGGGAAATTATCACTAACGTGGAGAACTATAAAAGAATGTCAAACAACCTGGGCTAGCAGATTCTTTTTTATTTATTTTTTATGCTTCTTCTGGCTGATCTTTTTTTATCTGTGCTAGAAACTGGCACCAAGGCACCCTTCTACCACATATAAAAGTTCTCAGCCCCTTCTCTCGTCTGGCTGGCGACAGTCTATGTGCGTGCTTGTGTGTGAGACTGTGAGAGATAAGCTAGGGAGGTAGAGTGCGAGCAGATGTAGTCAAGGTCAACTGGTACAGTCTCGGCAGTAATAAAAACATGGCACGTGACCACACGCAACTCACGAGATGTTTACGTGAAAAATTGCTCAACATCAGCATGTCTCAGTGTCTGCAACTGCAGCCAGCTGCTAGCTTGATAATTACGCTCACCTCCTATAGATTTCAAAGACACAAAAATAATTTTCCTTTTATACGAGAGCAGATACGGTACTGTAATTAACATTCCTTTTGGATCACTGTACAGAAATATGTGAACTCATTTCAACACTACAGATTTTTAAAATTTCATTTTATGCATATAAACTGAATTATAAAACACGTAATTTACAGCTTTATTCTTTCACAAGTTGTCACACTAAAAAGCAATAAAATTCTAATATGTTCAACTGAGTTAAATGGGAATAAAAACAACCAAAGCACAAAAAATATTAAAACAATGCATATAAGACCATGAATTGTTACGTATCGGACAAGTGTCTAAATTACTGTAACAGAAATGAGATTAGTCAGTTTGTCAGCTGCGGCTTGCAGTTCTACACATCACACCACAATCTTTCTTGTACTGATGTACTATTGTTTACCGTCTCCTCCAGATATGTATCATTCAACCATTTCGAATGTTTCCTACGAGAAATTGTTTTTTTTTTCAGGGCCTCTTTGTTAGAATACGAGGCCAGGAGCAACGTAAATCTCAGTCTCCCTTTCCTCCTTATTTTTTGATTAGTTGAAGTCTACGGCTGTGGTTGAAGTGATAATGTGCGCCTGTAGGCCTCCCTCCATACTATCCTACCTTGGCTGCGTCATCATAGATCAGTGACGTCTGTACACACACTTTGCACTTAAAATAAATTTCACAGATACCATCAACGTTAATGGGAACTCAATAAAATCCCATTCATTTTAATCATTTAACTTGTTCAAAAGCGAGGCCCTCTAGAATGTGCGGCCCGGGGCAAAAGCTCCTTTCTGCTCCCCCCTTTTTTTATAATTTAGAAATCCCTGTTTTTTTAATTTCTCGCCGGCCTCTAGCGTAGTGGGTTAGGCACCAGTTTACGGTGGGAGAGACCCTAGGTTCGAATCCTTGCTCGTGCATGGATGTTGTGTTGTTCATTCACCTCACTTAATCCTCATCGGCTTGTAAGACTTCGTTAAAGGGCCGTAAAACCCTCTCACCACCTTGCCAACATTGCAATGGATACCAATGGCGTTTAATTTTTATTAATGTCCGGAACAAATCGTTTTTCAATCTTGAATTTATCACACATACATACTAGAACAAAATAAATTTCCCTTTAGGTGCCATTGTAACCTGTAGTTACCGTCCAATTCACCAGCATCATACTGAAATTTTTTTTATGACGTACATACGTGTATGGCTTGTTCGGTGAAGAGGGAGGATATATAAAGAAGGGAGGTCTGTCTGCTGAGTTGCATCTCTACTTGTGCGTCTCGCTAGCAACATTTAACCACACGGAACTTTACGGTGGGATTATTAATGGCTACGTAGCGATGAGCAACTTTGTTTAAAGCCGTATACTGTTTTTAAATAAAACGTAATGGATTTAAATGAGGCAGACACAATATTCTTATGATTTTTGACCAAAAAGTAATTAATTTTGTTTTTTGGAATTCTGTCCGAGTTATCCGAAGTCCGTTACATCGAGGTCCGAGTTATCGAGGATTCACTGTATATATATATGTGTGTGTGTGTGTATGTATGTATGTATATGTATGCTTAGGTATATATATGTGTATATATGTGTCTATATGTGTCTATATACACACACAGATATATATATATGTGTGTGTGTATATGTGTATGCCTAGGTATATATATGTGTGTATACATATATGTATATAGAACCATATACAGTCGGCCCGCCTTATCAGCAGACTTCGTGTCCGCGGTTTTTACGAACCGCGGTTGGAAATTGAGGAAAAACATTTTTTAAAAAAGTGCAAAATTTTTAAGAATTTGTATTTTTTGCTCTTGCCGCGCACTATGTTCTGCACAAACTACTAGCGCCTCACTTGCCGTGCACGAGAGCAGCTAGTCTTGTGTTGTCAGCTCCTGTTATCTGCTTTGTTACGCAATGTGCTAGGTGCTTGCGGTTATCGTTAGTATGATGCAGTATGGGCAGGAGCTGCAAAGGAGCGATGCTGTGTCAAATGTGCGGGCGGAGGTGGTACTTCACTCGCATACGTCCTGTTGCTCGCAGCAAGCTTTCAAAACAAAATGATTTGAGGTATCCCAAGAGCCATGTTGCCTGCTCACAAACTGCTTCCATGCAGAATACACGTGTATTTAATTACAATGTCTTCTTTCCCCGCTTACCGCCCGCAAGTAGGGCACGACCTTGAAGTGCATGTACAGTGTGCAATTATACACAATTCAGTGGCCTGCAGCATAATGTTTCCTAAAAATAAATACTGTTGTGATCTTTCAAAACCGAAGAGAGATCGCTAAGTTTTTAGTTTAACTGAAGAAAATGAAAATGCTACATTTAATAAAAGACAATACGTCTCTTGCAAAAGTTGGTCGCAGGTACAGGGGAAAGAAATGAGTGTATCATTCATACGCCACAAAATATAGCACGACAAATAAGATAAAATGTTAATACTGCACTGAAAACGGCAGAAAAATTGTGCCAAGTTAATTTTAGTGCAATCAGTTGCTCTGTATTACAATGAAAACCGCTAAAACTTTGTCCTTGTCTATGTTTACACATGTTTAAAATTTTTTTTTTGTGTGGGAAAAAAAATCATGCCGTATATTATAACAAAACTTGAAACATCCTTAAGGCGGCCGCCTGGTGAAGGATATGTTTGTACATGTTAGGTGAAAATCGATGAGACGATACAAGCTATGTCGGCCGGCACACGTATTGTGATATCGCCTCAACGCCCAAAGTTGTAAACACGCACACAGTGTGTTGTTCTGTAGGAAAAAGACTACAAGAAAAACCTTACATGTCAGTTTGGCACGCTGTGAATAGAGGCAATATGCTTCTCGTCAAGCGTGGGACACTGGCTCGTATCGCTACGCTGTTCCCACGCATCAAAGGTGGAAATTCGACACCGGCGAAGACTCCACTTAATTACGTTCAAAATATTTTATGTTTGTAATCGTATACTTTTCCGTAATTTATGTGCAAATATCATACAAGCAAAAAATATTTACAGACAATTTTAAAATATTTACACCTATGTAGTCGTAGTTGTGCTTGTTGCACTGTTATTTTATACGTTTGGTTGACACAAATAAAGTAAGCATTACAAGCTAGAAATAGTGCTATTAAATATAATTCTGTCACTCTTGTTGCGTCACTCCCTCTTCGCACAGTGCACGTCATTGGCAGTGTAGGGAGGAGAGGTAGCGTGGCACATCAGGCTGTGCCATGTTGTGACATCAGCCAGACCAGCACGCTCACGGTGCGCTGTTGCCAAGTCTTCACGTCCTCGCAGCTCGCAGTGTGATTGCCGCTGTATCTAACGCACTGTATTACACACGTGACGTAGCATTTTTACGATATTTAAATTTTGTGTGGCACTTTATGAGCGTATTGAAGAGATGTACCTCACACAAATATAGTAGTACATGGATTTACGGGTAAAATTATTTTTATATAAAATGCATATGGTGGATTATGTAGGTTATTAAGGTGACTTGAATATACGTGGTTTTCGTCATCCGCAAATTTTCTGGAAAGAAATACCGCGGATAAGGCGGGCCGACTGTATATACATACATATATATTCGTATGTTTATTTATATTTATTTATATATATTTATATAATACTGGCACAGTAGCTAGATCACTCGTTATCCAGCAGGGTTGGCACTGGATTTTCGCATGTGGGAATCATCCTAGACTATGGCATTGGCTGCCCGCGTTTTCGCTGCAATATCCCGTTTCCCCACCCCTTCATGACACTGCTCTATACTTGCATCATGTCACCCCTCAACAGCGCTAAAGACCTAGATTTTATGTACCTACCAACATTTTTTTTCATTCATTCGTATGTATGTATATATGTATGTATGTACATATATACATACACCGTGCTGTCATGAGGAGGAAGATGATATTGAAAATACTGGTGGGCACCACTCAGCCACTTGCCTGGTTGAGTTGAGAGCATTGATCTCAGGGCGTTTAAGATCCCATGTGGCTGAACCTCCGAAGGGAGTCAACGCTTACCCTCTTCTGCTACCTGTCCCTGTCTAGGCTAGGAGCATGCATTACACACTCGTATACGTACACACTTGTGGAAATTAAGTTAAAATCTCACATGGGCCATTTTACATTTCGCTTAGCATTCTTCAAGAGAGGTGAAAATGTACACCAGCACACTAATTGAAGTTCTCCCGAAAGGAGAGGTAAACAGAAAGTAAACCTATGATTTCTGGTAAACATATCATAATTGAGGTAACCCATGACCATATGAGTTAAAAACCAGTTGCTTAAGTTGGTTGCTAAATATTAAATTTAAACATTGATCAAAACAGCAATACTTATTGTTGACAGAGTGATGGAGTGTGCGAGGAAGGGAGAAATAAAAGGGTTCAATAGTGAATTAAGCTAATAGAAAGACTATCAGTTAAACAAAGTCGGTAGCTCCCTCGCATATACACAACTGGCTGTGCTGAACACTTGAAAACAACTGGGCTGAGCGTTGCTCTTGCTGGCCGCGCTACTCTGGTACGGGCAGTGCTAGCATTACGTAACTGTCAAATTCAAAATACTAATTTGAACACAGTTTTGTTAACATTAGTTGCCTATATAGGCAAATTTGGCCTTGTGCGTGAATCGTGTCAACAATATTTCTTTTCACTTAAATATTACATCATTAATCAACCACACTTAAGCACTCAGGTTACCTTTACTTCCAAGGGTTGCCACCCTGATGTTTAAATTACTGCCCATGGACATCTCCCCTGGTAAACAACAGACATACAATGCTTGACATGGCTGTAAATAAGCCCTGGCTGTTAAAAGCTGGTTCGAGCGGCTAAGGCGCATAAAAGAGACGGCAGAGCCCTGAGTCGTTGTTCCCTTTCTGGTCTTCTCACACTACTCCATCTAACCCTATTAATGTGCTTATGTGTCATAATTTGATTAAGGCCAGAGGAGGTACGAAGACAAAAAACAATTTTTAAGTATGTATATATTTTTTTCTTGCATTTGTTATGAAGTGTACACAAATTCTAAATTTTCAGCTTCATAAAATACTCACAGTTTTCCAACAAACCTAATTTTTTCCAGGGTTGATTAACCTTAAAAACCTCTTGTAGAGTTGTAGTAAAGTTAGTTTTTGGTCCTTATTCAAAGTTATTTTACTGTCCTTATTTTGTGTAATTTTTTTCTCTCATGAAACACAATTTAAATGTGGAGATTGAAATATGATTCCAAGAATCATGCACTTTTTAGCCGAATAAAAGTGATACAAAGAAAAATATAAGCAAGCTTAATGTTCAATGCATCCAAATTAATTATAAAGAAAGGTGATAAATCAATACAAGGTTTACAGAAGATAACCATAAAGATCCATGAACAATTATGGAAATTAGTGGGTAGCTCTCTGTTAAGAAATTTAAGCCCATTTATGCAATCCTTAAAAACTATGGCTAATGGCAGCATGCACTGCAAAATATGGCTGATGAGGGGCCTGTGACAATGCCGTAAAAAGTCACTCCAAGGCATTTCTATCCAAATTTAAAATAAAACTAGAAAATAGATTCGGATGCATGTTATTACTTCTCCCTCCAACTAGATGAGAGGAATGATAGAACTGGCATTGCTCAGACCTGTGCCAGTTTTTGCCATAGTTCTGTTCAGTGACTTTTCAGTAATAGAAGAATGATTGAAATTGGTTAATTTGAAAGGCCATACTAGTGATAAATATAGTTTTTTTTTATAGTGAAGCATTTTTATTGACAAAATTTGAATTTACGAACATGTGTGTGGGTATTACCGCTGGCGGAGCTCCTTCTTTTACGTGTTAAAATAGTATCTTTTTGCTCTGTTTTGTAGAGATGATAGCTTTTCAAATTGTCATATTACTGCTGCATACATCAGCAAGCTTTGTGCTAAAATTTTTTGAACATGAGCGTAACCATGAAAGTAATATTAATACTGCAGATTGTTAACAAAATATGGGTCAATTATTCACTGTGAAGAAGACTCTTCAAATATTTGCTAGATTATTTACAGCTGCCATTTGGAATCTTAGGCCGCGGTTACACGGCGGCCAGAAGTAGATAACCGAAAGACGTTTAGTCAGCCATTTTTAAACACGTTCAGTGTATAGCTGCCGAAGTGAACACGTTCGCGTGGTTACACGGTACTCTATTGTCGCAGTCAAAAGCGATTGTTTGGTTTTTAACCATTTAACCTATGTACTAAAGGTAAACAGAGGAAAGTAGCTGGAGACACGTAAAGTTGACGTTTGTCTGTAAAATGAACATGATTAAATTGTCGTGGTTGCTGCACTGCATAAATTTGCAGGATGCAAGCAAAAACTGTTCTAGGTATTTTAGAATTGTAACCTTACTCTATGAGCATCTATGGGAGATGCAAAGCAATGCTAGGAGCAGCACTGTCGCGCCATGCAGACTGCCGGAATGGTGATAAAAACATAATTTTCGTATATGTGGCAATGGAAACGCGAGTTTATTTTCATTTTTAAAGGCTCATGTGGATAAATGCAGGCTTATATTAATGTATATAAAACCAATATTGAAGATGATTAACTCTTTAATACAAAACATGTTAAAATGGTTTAATATTCAATATTATTCATTGAAGTGTGCATTATAAGCGATGCTGAATAAAGCCACATGGAGAGATTGTAGCAGTAAACAATTTTGTTATGTGGAAAATACAATTTATAAGAAATAAATTTAATATAATCTTTTTGGGAAACTACAAAATTGATTAAAATTTGTGCGCACGAAAACTGTCATTTTCACGTTACTAGATATTTACGAAACGTTCTGCAAACGTAGGTTCGGAAAATTTTTTGTAATATTTTTTTGTAGGAAAATATCTACTTCTCAAAAATAAATATAAAACAAAAAACTATTTTTAATAAGACATGCATTCTAAATTTGTATTTTAACGCATACAAATGTATAGACACGACTACGACTATATAATTTCAACAACTTAGTATTCAGTAAATGGACGAGGTTATGCCTAACCTTGTTAATTCTAAATAAACCGGCGATAATAAAATAAACGTGTTTACTACGGTAGTCTACATACGGAAATTGGAAAAGAAAACGGAAATAGGTAATATGTAATTAGTTTAGAGAATAATGTTTATTATATGAATACAGTTAGTTTGACAGAAGTTGGGATGTGTGAAAATGTCAACACTCATAACGATAATTTTACATTGTTACCTATGGACAATGCTGTTTATATACATATACAAACTTACTTTTAATAAAACTCGTTTATTTTTACAACGAAGAACAGTACTATTGCCACCTAGTATTTATTTATAGACTTTAAGTTGCTTTGCTGCACATGTGTACAGTATAGCGTCTGCAGTCGGTATCACCATTCCGAAGGTTCAGAAGTTCACCACCAGATGTCAGCCACTTTGCTTTGCATCTCCCATAAATGTATCAAATTTGTTTAACGTACTTTCAGACTAGGAAACCTTTCTCTTGTAACTAGTCACCACTGTTTCCAAATTAAAAGTTGCGTTGGTCGCGATAAACTTAACCTTTTGAAAGCTCTACTTACCCCGTTCCAAAGCTTGTAACACACTCATATGTTGATGCAATGTGTTATGAGGTGACAAAAAATCTTCGTAACATAAAACATTAAAACCAATATTACACTTTATGGAACGTGGCAAGGATTTTCGAAAAGTTACTTTTTCCGCGAACGACCACGTGCCTGCTTCATGCCTACAAGAGTACTGGAAATGGCATACATTCTTTTTCCGTTGCAAATATATTGAAGGGCTCATATTTTAATATGAAACAATTTTTACTTATACGTAGCCAACAAAACATTTTAATAACTTTCCTGTTAATTTTATTTCCGTTGCTGCAACATAACATGGGGTTCTCAGCCATCTTGTGCGCAATGCTTGTTGACGTTTAACAAGCCAATCACAGCAAGGCATACAGAGCATTGTTTAGGTGATGAACCTTTACAACCTGTTAAGTTTGAATAGGAAGCAGCAACGATATGAACTACTTCAGACACAGTGTGACTACACGTACGGCTGAGCGAGTTTCATTTAAACTAGTTCCGAGGCCCGTGTAACGGCCGCCTAAATTTTGCATTGTGAGGTGCATTGCCTAAGTAAGGTCAAAGTTCTTCAACATTTCAGTCAGTTGCTATAAAGGATTCACCATTACATGTATAGTATACAACTTCAATGGAAATATAAGGAAATTGTTAAAATTTTATTGAAAATAGACTGTTTATTGATAAACAAAATTTATTGGAGAACAACCCAAGAAGAGTTGATTGAGGCATTTCCCTACTTTGATATTTCAAGTAGAAGAACTATAAATCCCATTTGAAAAAGAAGAACATGTGGAACTCATCTTCCATAGGTAAACCTGTACCTTGAAAATTAGTCTTCCTTAATGGAACTGGCATTCAATATAGAATGAACAACACAGAACTTGAAATCATCTTATTGAGACACTTTTTTTGTTGTAAAGTAAAAAGTTGTTATTCCTCAAGAAAATGTTCAGTCTTACCTGGTGTTGCACTTTGGATAAGTTTTTCATTTAAATTGTAAAGATAAATATTTGTAATACTGGTAGTTTTTTAATAATTCTTTCATTACATTATTTGAAACATACTGTCTACCATAAGAGCCCTGGCACGAGCAAGGAAAGGGATTTATATGTTAAATTAGGTAGGGCTCCGTACATTTTGAAGATACATATGTGCAACAATAGTCTTTTTACTGACTTTCTGTTTATCTCGGCAAAACCCTCGTTTTTATAGGCTCTTTTAGTGCTATGAACGAGTAAATATTTCCACTATCAAAAAAAACTTTTAAACATAATTTCATATATTTTACCTTATATTTTTATTCCTGTAGCAGCATTTTCCTCTTCTCAATTCAGAAAAAAAGGCTTTTTACCTAAATGTGATCTTAAAAATGATTGATAAACACAGGATAGAACTTTTAACATTTAAATTCCCATCTTTCCTTACATCCTTAACTCTCAGGTAGGGGCCTCCCTACCTGTGCTTGAATTGAGTTGCGAGTTTTCACATTTTGATGTAAATACTAAACACACAAACTTCTGCAAAAATAAAGGAAACCTTGAACTAGGATTATATAATTTATAAAATTTAGCATATGTTTAATAATTTTTAGGCTTCACAGTATGGCCAAAAATGGCGTTCTCAGGCTGTTGTATAAAAAATCAACTGGATTCAAAAATTCTATTTTTTTTTTTTTTTTAGTTGGGAGATTTTCAACAGTTTATTACATGGGGAAAAGACTTGATAAAAAGTTAACAGTTATGAGGGAAGGTTATTTGGCTTAAAACAATGTCTGAATACATTAAAATAACATATATTAATTATATGAAAGTGGTTGTTGTTACTCTTGAGTGAACATTGCCCACAACTATCAAAATGTGTTCTTTGCGACTCTCACTTTCTTGTATGAATTTCTAACTTACATTTCAAGCCACTTACTCTGTCTGCTGAATATTTGAAAGGCGGTTTTGTTCTCCTGAGCTGTCGTATCAGGTCACCAGTATGCAAGTACAGCAATTTAAAATGATCATTTGAGCATGTGATAAAATGTTTAGTTGCATGTAAAATAACTACTAAAAAATTCAACAGAAAAATTTCAAACAAATTTTGTTGGCCTCTGTTTGTCACGTTGCACACTGTGTAATGTATTTAAGACTACTCTGCACCAAAAAATTAAAAAATGTGTATTTGTACCAAATATTATTCAACTCTTACATAGTGCAATAATAGTAATTTCCCTCAATCAAAATATTTTTCCGTTCCATAGTATTCATATAAGCACGCATCATCAGAGTAGCGATTTGACTATTCAAAGAATGAAATAATTTTGAGTGAAAGTGCTACAGAATGACACCTTTGTAATTTCTTGTAAGAAAATATTTGTATTAGTAAAAGTTCTTGAATGTACCAACATTTTTGCTTATGTTTCAGGACCTGTGTTTTTAATAAAATAATTTTAATGTGAAGTAATACATTTGTTTTTCTGTAGCTTTGTACATTTATATTGACATAAAATTATTTCATTAATATAATTTGAATACTTTTTACTTTATGTAAGTGGTGAAAATAGTCAAATCGCTACCTTGACATGTGCTCGTATAAATACTATGGAACAGAAAAATATTTTAGTTGTGGAAAATTACTATTAATGTAATGTGTATGTTCTTTATTACGTCATACACACACACACACACACACACACACACACACAC
>PNEQ01024385.1:48556-103564 GCA_003012365.1 Medauroidea extradentata | reverse complement strand
GATGATTACAGAAATTACCGCAAAACAGTTTTCAGATTTTTCGAAATTCGATTTCTCAATACTGTGCAGGGGTGATATGTGTTTTTTTAGTGAATGATCGATTTTAATTCAACTGAACGGGCTAGCGATGTGATTTACACTTCAGTTGGATACTTATACAAATGTCTAAGATGTAAATTTAAAATATTTCGAAATTCGATACCCAAAAGGGTGAAAAAACACAAAATTTGTTTTCCATCAACCCACGATATCTATCTAACCAGTAGCGATATTGAGGTGGTGGTTGCATCAGAGTGATGCTTACGTAAATATTTAAAAAAATATGTATGTAGTTTTTTTTATTTGTAAGAAACGTAATTATTAAGAATAAAACTTAGTTGGTCAATAATCAAGGCAGACGATCCGAAAAGCAGGAACGAGCAGCGAGAAACAACTTATACAGGAGTTTCACTATAGTAACGTATCGAGACGTAGTGTTGTACAACCTCTATGAGCCCAGGACACAGATATATATATATATATTTTTTTTTTTCAATAAATTTTATTTTCATGAATTATTTCGACGTTACGTGACGCAGTTGTTTGTCACTCAGGTCTAAATTCCGGGAGGTTCTGGGCTCGAATTCCGTTAAAAGCTGCGTGCAAAAGTTCAATTCTGACACACAAAAACTACAAGGCAGATCGAAGTAGTGCAATTTACATGTAGATTTTAAAAGGGGTAAAATTGCAGTTCGCTTTCCATTTAGGTTCCTCTACAATATCAGCTGACATATCGTCGGTATACTGCCAAAAGTGATTAAGTCATAAATGATATTTCGTTTAAAAACAGTAATAAATTGTAGATATTAACAAAAATGTGGTATGTTACTATACTGTGACACAACAGTACGAAACGACGATTAGACTTTAAACTTGGGCAATTGTTCGTGAACAACATATACATATTCCTAGCATTTTTATAATTTTATCTCATTTTGACATTCTCACTTTTGGCAGTAAACCGACGATATATCATCTTACTAATCTCAGGTTTGGGGCACCAAATACATTTCCGCGAAACCTTAACTCTCTGAAACTTTGTAATGTCAATAAAGTTAAAGTGAATATTTTGACAATATATAATTGAGGGCACCGTCACCAATGGTCGTGCACAGGGTAAACAGATGTTTCTCATTCGATTAACCTCTTACCTTAGATGTCTGTAACTACCATAGAACGTCAAATTGGCAGTTTTATAAATAAGGCCCAGGCGAAGTCGCTGTTAGTGGCAGGGACAAACTTAAGACTGCTTTTCGCATGGACAGGTATAGCTACTTATCCTTCTGCAGAATTAGTTCAATTAGCCGCTTGGACATTCTAACACTTGATGACTGAAGTACCAATCTTGTGTACAAAGAGGTTTTTCAATTAAAGTAAATATTATCAGTTACGAATAATACTCGCGAGCAAAGCCGCGGGGGACTGCTAGTATCATTATAAAATGCAGTCATGAGGTCATTGGATGTGGCATGGTCACTGGATTTAATTTACTGTCCCAAAAACGAACTGAAACGTCCAGCTGCCCCTTTTCGGATGATTTATCAAACCTTACTACTAGTTGTGGACACTGCAAACACAACTCTACAAGTCCTTAATGGAAATATGATGCCACTACATGCACAATAATGCATCCAATTTTCGCCCTTCCCAGCTGCGTCCTCCGTGCAATGTAACTACCTGAAACATTAACTTAAAAAGACTGGCATTTTTTCCAGCCGTACACAGAGGACAGCGAGTCATTACTGTACGTATACACTACTGTAATTCGGACTTGGTGATATCTTCATTGACAACAAAACTGCGTATACAGTATGGGTTTCCTTCATTAGAAATATAGTGAGAATTCGAACCACTGGAAACCTAAAAGGAAAAATATCTTTGTAATTTAGCGGTTTCATATTCCCTGTAATCATTTTAAAAAGCCTACATGGTTTAGAAATTGTGTCCAATTCAACACAATAATGGTCAGATGGGTGTGAGTATTGCATTTCAACTTTCAATAAATTACCAGAACATTACAATGCAAGAGGGCAACAAAATTTAAAAAAAAAAATAAAATAAAAGAATATAATTTTTTACGCAGTTCATAGCTGCCAACCTCAAGGCTTCAGAAATAGTACAATTTTCAAAGTAAGTTAAATTGCGCGTAAACGAGTCAGGGCATTTCACGTGTTGTGAATGTGTGTCATCAAACTAAAAAACTTTGGCTATTTTTAAAAATAAAATACTACACTCTGAACATGTCAGAATGTTCTATGCAAAATTGATTTAGAACATGGTGACTACCTAATAAAATTAGCTAAAATTTTGACTGTTATACATATGTTGTATTCATGGCTAAAATTACGTTGTCTCCATGGGGCTATTGTAAAGAAAGCAAACTTAACAGGGAAATTACTGAACGTATTTTACAGTAGCCTTACTTTGTTGTACCATCATAAATACTGCTCATAATTTTAATATTTATACAAATCTAAACAAACCTAGTACAGGTTGTTTTGGTATCTGCAAGTTACAAACTTCACCGATTTTAATACACCAATAGATAGGCGCCTACTTTACGATTTCTTGTAACACAGCTTTTAAATTCTCTTTCACAGTTCCATAAATGCACGAAAAATTCTTGCAGAGTGCAAATTAGTCAATTTAATCACACTTTGGCACATCTAACCACAACTCTCCGACACAGCAAATACTGTGGATTTGAGAAATAAATCGTACATCGTTGAACGTGCAGATGTGAGGGTATTTAATCTCTTATGCAATATTAATACCACATACTTTACATTTTTTAACAGTTTTTAACATCCGCACGGTTTGGCCACTATAAAAAAAAACGTAATTGTAAAAATAAGTATTTCCCAGATATATTAGTTGCAATACTCCTACATTTTACGACTATTAAATATGCGACGTCGATACAAGCACGGGCACTAAAATATGCCGCCACAATAACCACATGATACATTAAAGCTTGCCAAAAACCATGTTTACAAACACTACGCAACTACGACGTGCGCTTCAATATTTGCTGCAAAAATAAGAATTAAACGATAGTTTCTTTCCGTTCACAAGATTTAATGCGAGTTCTTGAGCATTTACTACACGGAAACGGTAAACTGAAAAACCACTTCAAATTAAAACAGTTTCGTGACTTTAGTTTCCACGAGTCACGACGGCCATTTAGCCAGTAAGACACTACAATCGATCGGGAGTGTTCGGTAAAGTTCGGGTTACGTCGTACGATGCGTGAATAATGCGGTACTCTGTAGTGAATAATATAGTACTACGGCTATAAATGAAGCACGCTAGTTCCCGAAACTACGGTATTAAAGTTTATTTTACTATATACGACACTTAGAAGTCAGATCTAAAGACCACATGTTCGGTAACTCGGGATCCAAGAGCCATGAATCATTCATAAACACCGTTTTCCTGTGTTTTGACATAACTGAAAACAATTTCACACTGGTAGCGAAAAAACAATATCAAACCACACGCAGTTTGGTTAAAAGAACGTATCACATATTAAAACATTGCAACGAAGTTCACACGCAATATGCTTCAAATAACAACTATATTTCGAGCACTAATTTATAACACCGCAAACTTGCCATTAACCCCCAACAACACATTGCAAATATCGGAACGATAATGGCGGCAGCAAAGTAGCGAACATCAGATTCCATAAACTACGCATGCGCGTCAGACATCTGCCCGCAATTTTTCGAATTCCTGTATATAAAAAGTTTACTTTCAATGCGGCTTTTATACATGTCTATATGTAACGCGTGATACTGTTCTCCAGTGTGAATTATTTCATTCCTGTCAGTTGGTTTTCGTTTCGTGTATAAAACAGTTTTATGCAAATTTTGACTTTGACATTATATTATACAAAAACTACGAAAGATAGAACATTATCATTAAAGTAAAAAAAAAATAGTCATAATATATGACTATTAAACAAACCGTCGTATCACGTACAAATATAAAAATTATTAAAACAATAGAATGTTTGCAAGGAGCGCCCCATTAAGGGCACCGCCTGTGAGGGGTTTTGCGCATCAGAAGCTCGGAAGTAAAGGAGCTATACGAGCGACCTTGAAGCGCACATCAAATGCCGCATCGCCACAAGTCATATTTACAACAGGACTTTAAGCATTGACCATATAATTTCACTGGTGTAAGGCCTGTAGCAAAGTTCAGTGCACGTTTCTATACGAGTTTCACATACATACGCTTAGTACATTTTAATGTACGACAGTCCGGAAAGGCCGTTTTTAGCTATGTTGGGGGCTTCGAAACAGTATTTTATAGTCACCGAGTTTTAGCAATGACAGAACGTACTTGACCTACGTGTCTTTTTTCTTTCCGTCCGTTGGCACAATTGGCGCAAATGGAATGATTTCATTAAAAACCTATTTCAATGTGCAGTACAATGCAGTAGAAAACGTGGTAGGAGGCGCCTTAAGGCCATTGTCTTTAGTTGTTACTGTTTTTGCTTTTTTTTTTTTTTTTTTTAAGCTGAAACGAGAGCAGATATCACAAATCTGTCAGGCAGTTTTGTTTAAAATTGTTTTCGCTGTAAAAGGTAATATTTCCAAAGCAAGTTGTTCTAAGCTAGAAAGTCAATTAACGAGAATTTCGTTAGTTACATAATTAGTTAAAACCATATTATTTACTGCCTTGAAAAAATCAGCCAACATCGAGAACACGATTTTAAACAAAACTGCCAAACAAATGTTTGATATCTGCTCTCGTTAAGGCGTAAATAATATATATATATATATATATATATATATATATATATATATATATATATATATATATATAGTAGAAACTAAAGAACATGGCAGTCAGTACCCGCCATTTTGGAATAATGGAACTCCTGCTTTTAATTTCGCCTGTACATTTTTTTTTTTCTGTTGTGTTTCAGGCATAGCAATGCACATTACATAGCTCCACACATGGTATACAGTTGCTATTGCTTGAATATTAGTGATTATACTACATTTGAGACCATCCATCGAAAAAACTGATTTCCTTCCTCCGGAAGGGTACTAGTAAAAAATTAAGAGCAGTGAAGATGTAACAATTTCAAAACGCTTAAGAAAGTAATATATGTAGAAAATTAAGAATGGTGACGCAATGGGAAGAAATATAGGTTGGAGCGGCGCTCGGGAGGATGACGGTGACCTTACACTTCCCCCCTCCCCAACCCGAACAGCTGGAAGGTGCTTGTTTGCCTTCTCGTCGCAGTAAAATGCCAGGCCGCGACACGGCCCCGGGACTGCAAGGAGCGTCTGTCCGCCCGCCGCTAAATATAGTCCTGTTCCCCCGGCAGCACGCGCCGTCAAACGCACCTTCCCGCCCTTCGACGTTCATCTGTCTAGCCACGTGCGCCCCGTTAGACGACGCTCTGCCGCTTCGCCCCAGTCACTTGGCGAAATAATGTTATCGAACCGTAAACAGAAATCAGCGGCCGGTATACGTACGCTGGTTTAGAAAATTCTAAAGGTGTTTTGACCGTTGGTTTGGTTAGTAAGGTATGTGGAGTCAATCGTACGACGATTTTAATTATTTCGAATACAGAGTTGCAGTGCCGCAAAATACTAACAAGCACCAATATACTGAGAGTTGTGTTACAGTGAATATAGCTCAATGAATTGTCATGATTTAAAGTTGACAGCGCTCCGGTACTATACAAATACAGATCTACTGTGCAGGGACGTGCCTAGTTTTTTTGTGAGCGAGGGGGCGAATTACTTATAAAACATTGCCTTGTCATTTGACACTTGGGATATGATAGTCCGTTACCTTTTCCATCAATTTTCCTACTATAAAAATAAACCAATGTCATTATGGAACGTGGGAAAAGTAAGAGGGAGGCAAGAGGCAATTTGCTCACTAATCCCCTCCCAATGTTGGCATGGTCCTGCTACTGTGCAAGACGAAAATACTGTACTATTAAAACAAAAGTATCCATTCGAAGCAACTAAGTTTTTTTGTACGTGTACTTCTGTCATAATGGCATATCCTACAGCGGACATTAATACGGGCCCAACCTTGCATTTTACTAAATATCTAATTCGGAATGTCTGCGGCCATTCTATCCGCAACGCTGTAGTCAGTGAACTAATATAAGTAACTTAAGAAGGCGTGGTACATAATTCAACGCTAAAAGCATTAATCTATAACTGTAGGTTTCTTGAAGCCAATTTGCGAAAATTAAATAATAGCAATCCTAGAAAATAGTATTAGCCAACAAAATTGTTTCCAGCGTTACGAATTTCTGAGGCACATTTAACTGCGGCGCAAGAGATCAGGCGTAACGAATTAGTAATTCTGGATAAATATTTACTCACAAAAATTGGTAAATACCACTATCTAGGATTGTCATTGAGTACTCTATCCACATTGGCTTCGAAAAAAGCGTAGAAATCAATTTATGTTTTCAGCATTTATTTATCTACTACGCACTCTTAAGAGGGCGTGGTACATAATTCAACGCTAAAAGCATTAATCTATAACTCCAGGTTTCTTGAAGCCAATTTGCGAAAATTAAACAATAGCAATCCTAAACAATAGTTTTAGCAAACGTTTTAAAGTAAACAAAACTGTTTCCAGTGTTACGAACTTCTGAGGCACAATCTCTGACGCCGGAACCGCATGCATTTAAGTGCGGCGCAAGAGATCACGCGTAACGAATGAGTAATTCCTGATAAATATTTACTCATAAAGTTGGCAAATACCATTATCTAGGATTGTCATTGAGTATTTTATCCATATTGGCTTCGAAAAAACCGTAGAAATCAATTGATGTTTTCAGCGTTTATTTATCTACTACGCACTCTTAAGATATTGTGTTCTGGCACACAATCGCAGTTCCGATTCACGGCAGAGGTGTTGGGAATGCGCTCTCAGTTGTCCAGTACCGTCCCGGAACCACTGTCCACAAACAACTCGCGGATCGACCGTGTTTTATGGCAGGGAGCACTGTTATGCTGAAACACGCAGTTATTTCCAAGCTGGATCTTCTCCGTGGGCAGCATTATGAGAGGACGAAGTACATTTTAATAAAAACAGCCTCCCATCGGCGTACCAAACATCACAGTGTAATTATAATTTATTGGTTTGTGAACATACGCCATTACTCAAGTTTTTCTGAACAACTTGAGTTGAATGATAAAGCACAAAAAGAAAAAAAAAAAGACAAAACACACACAGAAAAAAATCAATCTCAGAAAAATTCTGTCAGTTGCTTTTTTATTAGACAAAAACGAATTCTAAAGGTAGAATTTAGTCGAATTCGACACAACACCCAGATACAAAAGACAGAACAAATAGAACCAACTTCCTAAAACGAAAATAATTATAAACTCCCATTGCAACAAACATTTAAAAATGTCATCACAATGTAAGGAGGGCGGAAGTCCCTTTTTTTCGGTATTACAATTGCTTCTTACGTAACAATACTAAATACACACGTATTTTTAGAGTGGACTAATAATTTTTTACGAGTGTCTAAGCTATCTCAAGCTACCGTCTAGTTACGCCCGTGACGATACCTGAACACTGCGCCGAATTTTACCGTTGGCATTACAAAGGCCTGACATTGGCCACACACAAACCCTCCAATCGGATTACTACACGGCAAAGCATGAATCATCACTATAAATCACGCCTTCAGTGATCCACATTCCAGTGGGGCTGAACGTGGCGCTTACGTTTACAGGAGAAAGTTCGGTTTATAGGCAGCTATATGTGCTTCGAACCTCAATCCTCGTAACTCCCGGGGTAACGGTGTCACACACTGACATGCGTCGCTTCAATAGAATAAGAAGTGCCGAAATTTGACAGCTTTGCATCGCGAGTGTTTCGTCACATTACTGTATTGACTGTTTCCTATCTGAAACATATAGCATATGTTGATGATTATTTGTTGTTATGGAATTTTATTTCCATTGATAATCGCAATTTAAAACATTTTCAAGAAGATACATTTCCGATAAAACTTATTCTGGGCTGTACTGCCTACTGCTCAATGACTCCAGAAAGATTATACATGTGCCCTAGTAGGCCATAGTTTGTTGTATGCCTCACCGGTCGACCTGGAATACTCGGGAACGGCGGAAATGACTCTGGTCGATTCCTTATAGAGAGAGATAGGAAAAACTAGCGGGTTCATTGACCTGTGGACCAGCCTCCAAGTATATTTGTGTACTGAAGCACACATCAGATGCTCACTGGCACAGAGCTATCACATCCTTGGTAGGGACCCTTACTTTTCGCGAAAAGAATTTTGCCCCACTTTGTTTCAGTGCCTTACGTACATATCTGCAATTCTGCTTCATGGTCATTGGCAGCGTGTCTAAGTGAAGAGCAGTACCTCATTTGACTGTGCCAATTATAATGACGTTCCTGCATCACCACACGTCTGTGCTTTATCGGTAGAATCCTAAGGCTCGCGAAAGTTAAAATATTCAATCACTGACAACGGAGCAGAACTGCAAACTTCTTCAATTCTTGGCTCAGCACCTTTCTGGAGGTGTCCAATTAGTCTTGGGCCAGTTGCGAAAGGAATACGAACTTACAGCTGAAAAAATTCTAGCTTGTGACCAAAATAAAACGCGAATTTTTCAGGTCCCTACTTACTGATTGAGACATCCAAAATATGTGACGTTAAGAGCCCTTAAGATATTTCATTTACGTATTAGACTGCTTTACTTGCGGTTGGTCATTTTAATTATTGGTTTTGAAATATTTCCTCACTGCAAGCCACGACACAGTAAAATCCATTTTGTATGTATAGTTACAACATTTTGAATATTTACAAAAATAACTGTACAGTTAAACATATATTCTTGTACATTTTACAACTGTTTGAAGTGCCACAAAAAAATTTTTGGCAACCATTTTCCACGAAATTTTTTTTCGTAAAAGATTATAATTTTTTGTTAAAGTGACAAGCCGTCGACAGTTTTTTGATTCACATCAAACACACCGTTCATAAAAATATATTCCCCTAGTCCCGATAGATATTTGGAAAACTTAGACCACTTTAATGACCTGCGAAATTAATGCTGTATATTACCTAATACTGACAATTGTTCCGACATTAGTTTACGAGCTATTTGTTGTAAAAGTGCGATTTTTTTTACTGTGAAGACACCGAGGGAGCGACAAACAGTTTGCAGTCGAAAAATAACGCAAAGTTTGCAAGTTTCTACTAATCGATGTTACAGCCAATAGCTACACAACGTTCCAAGTTATTTAGGTCCCTTACTCCACCTGTTTTATGAGTATCGCGTATTACGCTGACAAACATCGTGCGCTTCTTCCCTCCGTGTATAGCGGCAGTGGTCGTCGTACGGGAATAATGGGTCGGGCTTTCGTTTACAAAGTGGTGCCGGAATATTTTCATCGATTAGTATACGTATGTACACGCGGCGAATAACATCCTGCGGTACATTACTCCACGCCTACTGCACTGGTTAATGGAATTCTGTGAAAGAGTTTGATGAGTACAACTGTTTTCACAATATCGTGATGCGTTGCAGTGCGGTGAGTTGATATCTACAACCAATCAGAGCAACGTAGTCAATCGCTGACCGGCGCATTATAATGCAATGCATTAAATATCGTACGACAACTATATAAGATATGAAGTACTTACGTTGCTATTGCTAGCGTCGGACTGCGACATTTAGGCAGACAAGTGTTTGTTTGTTCCTCAGAAGATGACAGATAACAACAGTTCATACTAAAGAAACTAGGCCTACATGTTAAGTGTGCTACCTCAGATCCAGACACGGGAAAGGATAGGGATATACATATATTCGGCGTGCTGGCTCAGTGACCGTCCAACCTACATACATAACATTACGGAATTTTATTTATCACGGTGACGCCCACATTGCTGCAGTATCTTTCAAGGACTTTTTTTCAACGGTGAAAAATATGAAAAAATAATTAACTTCTATTCATTGTTAAAACAAAACACCCCCAAACATTTAATTTTCCCCTGCATTAATATTGATATAGCAATATTCTCCTCTTCTTAATGCAGAAAACGGCTTCTGTCCGAAGAATTCAACAAAAATGAATGAGCACCTCAAAATATAATTTAACATGTACATCCATATCCGTGCTCATACCATGGTTCTAGCATGAGTCGCACTCTCACGAGGAACGCGTATCGGTTTCAAATTTCCGCGTTTGACGCATGTGAACCAGCGCAGCGGAGCGATAAGAGCCAGATTATCATGCTCAACGAGAAGCACATCGCCTCTATTCACAACTCGCCAAACTGGCGCGCAAATGTTTCGTTGTAAGTCTATTTCTAGGACTTAAAGCAGTGACCTTGAAATTTTATTTTCGGATAGTATGAAGTAAAGGCCAACGCTTGCATCTTGTTCTGCACTTTACGAATTACGTTGTATTTTCGGAATTACAGTAGTCTAAAAAAAAAGTAGTTTTTAGCTATTTTGAGAGGCCCCAAAATCATGTTCCTAACAAACAAGGGCGGATTTACTTTGGGGGGGGGGGGGTGCTAAAGAGCCGAAGGCCCACCCTCCAAAGAAAGTGTGTTCAACATTATATAGCCGAGATTACAGATATTTTTTACAATCCATAAAATCACATGACCCCCCCCCCTCCCTCCAAAAAAAAGTGCTTCTAAATCCGCCACTGCTAATAAGCAAGTTGAATTATTAAAAACTATAGAAGCGTAGTTTTAAGTGTGTGGTCTTTTCGTAGACATAATATCAATAAGTTAAGCGGTTTTGCTAACAAAAGAATACGCGTGACTCGCTGCAACACGCCAATGCGCCAGGCGAGCACGTCTCTTAAATCGTGCCGTACATTTGTGAAGAGCGGTGAACTGGATTTAGAGAAAAATATCAAGAGTGAGTGAGTAGTCCTCAATTCTACGGGAACAGCTGCAGAATGAGTTGAACAATATTGTGGATATATGCATTACTTTTCCGAGGTCTCGTCCGGGTTAGATTTCCGGAAGAACCTGTTCGGATTTTTGCATGTGGGAATTGTGAAGAACAATGTCATTCATTAGCGGTTTTCTCGAAGATCTCTCGACTACCCCTCCCTTTTTCTCGCCTCTGCTCCCCCACCATAGATCACTCCTCACCAGCGCTAAAAACCTCGCTGATAACCTGCTGAAAAAGCTCTTTTTACTCCATTTAGCTAATTTTTTTTGTTACATAAGAATGTGAACGTTATTTTATCATATTCATATTGCAACAACCAAAACGATATATCAGAAAACATACAGAGCACCAAACATAAATCAGAGAAAACTGTTCTTTCTTTCATATTTCATTATTTCATTAAAATACCATCTCAGTACGACACATCTAGTCGAGCATGTATCCCAGTGCGGGATGGAACCCTACGGTTTCTTTCAACCACTCAATCGAACTATATATTTTATCCGCGCAAAAAAAAATATTTCTTACTTACAGGGACTTACAAGCGTATGCATACAAACGTACTGTACTTATGTATTTAAGGCCCTGCTACATAGACGGTGAGATTGTCGCTGTCGTGTTGTTGTCGGGTCGGCGTCGTTCATTTCCTTGCTGCGTGCTACAATGAGAGTCGTTGCTTTGCTGGTGAGTTTAGTTCCCGCAATTCATAACAGATGGCAGCTCAATCGCCAGTTGTGAGTTTCTTTTTATATTTGCAAAATTTTGTCGCAAATGGTGCAGTAAATACGTTAAAATAAGTTCAATACAAATCGTAGTGGACGCGAATAGAAACTTTTCACTTTAAATTGGCTCGTAATTTTCGTGGCGCATATATATGGCTAATCAAAAAACTGTAGTGGCCATCTGATGATCGCGAGTCGGTGGAATGTCGGCGAGTTGTCGGTGAAAGATAAAAGTTGGCCATCTCCACCGTCCCCGACAACAACACGACAACGACTCTGACGTCATGGTCATATTCTCCAATCAGATGGCAGAATGGCAACGACTGGGCACCGACCGACGACTCACCGTCTCTATGTAGCAGGGCCTTTAGTGTTTATCACAGACGCCCTGCGACCTCACAGCCTTCATGAATACGAACAAGGATTAATACCTGGAGTCAGTCATGGGAAATCTGAGGGTAAGGAGCTGTGCCCTACGTAACGAGCCATTATGCTAATGAATAATTCATCGCCTGAATAATCCGGCAAGCGTCTGTGTCCTAGGCATAACAGGGCCATGCTCGTGAAACACAGTCCACGGCACGGTGACCAAACAACGCAAGTGCAGGCTTCTGCTATTTCCTCATGATACCATGTACAGCAACTGAGGCGAACGGGAAAAAATATGAACTATGATGACAGAGGACAGAGGTAAGTCTCAGTCCCACGCGCTAACCCTGGCAATGTGGAAAATATAACATACAAAGTGGTCCCAGTGAAATATGGATAATTGGGCAAGCTTGGGTGTTTGACAACTGGTAAAAAGCACTCTAGCGTTCCGTTAGTTAGGAGCGCCAGCCAGGCGGCTACAATAATTACTTCAGTAACCACAAACTTGAAGTTACCATAATAACCCACTGTTCTTGCTTTTTCTCTATACACTGATGTTCTAACGAGTTTATGAAAGCACGACTTAATTAATCAACACCAACAATCAACGAGACATTCCAATACTTGCATGCCCTTATCCAAAACTCTAACCCAATAGGACTATTTTTTTACTATAATCCGGTGCAGTTATGGTTGGCACTAATATAATATTTCACTGGGTGAGGATACACACCTAAAATATTCACATGACCGGCATTTTGAAAATAAGAATACCTGAAGCACTAATATTACGCAAATACTGTCTCGTTAGCACTACTGGCAACTTATGCCTACATTAAGTTGTTAAAGGAAAAAAGAGATACACTACATGTTTTCCCGAGATGTGACGACATAAAAGATCATGAATTTTTTATGGGGACAATCTTACAAAATTACATATACAAGAGACACTGTGTAGGTACTTCATGCATGGAATTATACTGTGCGCTACAATGTCTGATTGGAATTTGTTACTCTGTTTACTAAACACAGAACACTATCCAAAGCATTTGCATGGCTGCCATTTCAAAAAATGGCTAACTACGCAGAAGTACTCGACCCTTGCTTTCGTATACACTGTAAGTAATTAGAAAATGTAATCCATACGGGCACCAAGACTTATGCCGCTTTTATGCGCCTTGTAAAGGCTACCGAACTGGCGCGCAGCGTTTTCGTTGTAGCATTTTTTCTTAGATGTAACTCTCTCTATATTTTTTTATGGAAAGTACGGCGTAAAGACAAACGAATGCTACTGGGTTTCTATTTTACGAATAATTCTGGTAGTTTATACATACATAGCAGTCTAAAAACGTCGTTTACAGCTATTTTGAAGGGCCTCAAAAACATGTTTCTAACAGGCGCACTGTATTTGTAAAAAAACATTGAAGCATAGTCTGATGCTATCTTTTAACCGACAAATATACTGGAGAATAAATGTAAAATACTGCTTCCCGCGGTGTGCTCAACACTTCCTCTCAGATTTTCGCTCGGAACGCATGGATGATTAATTTTTGTATTTATATGGCACCATATCGTGGACAAATGTGCCAGCCCTTCCCACGTAATTTCAGTTATTTGGCAATTCAGAATGTCTGAAGATGTGAAGCATGCGAAGACCGTTCACACGCCCTTGTACTGAGTCCTCCGCGGAAGATACAGCCTATCACTAGAATAAATTACAAAAGTTCCAAAGCTATTCCGACTAACTGATCAATATAAAATATTTTCATTCACTGATTACAACGAGCCGGGGAAAGACACGCTTGTCAGGCAGGCCGGTCCACAGTCGTGCTTTCGTACAGACGACTTAATTGACTAGAATATTCTTGGCTCTCTGCCACGCGTCTCGCGACTGTGCGCGCTCACTGTCTAAGCGGCTGATGGTGCGAAATATCAGCATAACTATCTAATGAGCACGTAAAAATAGCTCGTATGTTTGTCTGGATCTCCAGACTGCTTTATCTCTACTTCCAACATAACACTTCTTAGCTATTACCCCGAACACAGGCCAGCCAACAACCCTGTCCCTTAACCGAACCCATACTTCTGTAGCTCATCGCACCATTTATTTTTAAATGCACAGCATCTATACATATCTGGTACATTATAAAACAACACACATGTAAGTTACTTTACTTAATCCAGATTAAAGTTAAGTTTCTACTTACCTATTAACAGCTATGTTTCGACTTAATAATGATTTTAATAACTGTCAACACATTTAAAACCAAGTTTACGTTGTTACTGGCTATTGGCCAGTGTGATCCAACCTCATAAAAAACACTCTCTTCCCTTCCCCGCAGAGGCAAGAACAAACAACACGCGTGTCGACCAGTCCATCTGCAGCATACAGCAGTCCGACAGTTAAATAGTGTAGCTGGAGCATAGCGTGAAAGTCCAAGTGACCCTACTGTCGGTAGGTATATACAAACGCACCTATCACAAAAAAGTATGCATTATATACCAATTATGATTATATATTCAGATTCATAATGAAAAACTACACTAAACTATTCTAGTTATACTGTAAAAAAACATGTTAACTAATGTTATTTCAGATGCAGGCAGCTATTTCCAACCTCATGAAAACCTATACCAATCTTGACATTCAAGTTTTTTTACTTTCAAAAACGAACGACCGTTGCCAACGTTAACTACTTCTCTGAAGTTAACGCTTATACGATGGACAGTTAGTTCAAATTTGGTTCCATAGTTCCCAATATATGATACAACGTACTAAATTTCAAAGTGGCCGCTATTTTTAAATACCTTGTGCGGCCGAAAACTTAGGTAAATGATGCCATAAGTATATCATTCAATCGAAACGTACTAAATATTAAAAGAAAGTAAATATAAAATATTCTTTCACAGCGTGTATACTTACTATTAAGTTTGAGGGGAGCAACTTAAGGGTACCGTTTACCCGCGCGTTTGAGACTGTAAGAGCAACCTTGAAGCGCGCATCAAATGCCGCATCACCGCTATGAGGCAAGCGCTGAACAAATGTGCAAGATTTCCGCCAATACAATTATATTATGGGACTTCAAGCGGTAACCATACAGTTTTACTGGTGTAAAGTCTGTAGCAAAGTCCAGAGCACGTCTCAATCTGAGTTTCACGTACATTTTGAGATACGGCAGCCTGGAAAGGCCGTTGATAGCTATGTTAAAGGGCTTAGAGCACGGTGTTTTACAAATAAAATTTCGAACCAGTCCGAAGTGTGTTTTTTCTTTTCATACGTTAGCACAATGGACGCATGTGGAATAGTATCGTAAAAAACTTGTTTACAAACACACTGCAACGCATTTTAAGCGGCGTAAATTTCGCGATTACTCCACGATAAACACTGCAAGCTGAATCTGCATTTGTGAGTCTTCTTGAGGAAATGACAATTTTGACTGAATATTTGTATATTCGTATGGTCTGCAGAGACGGAACACTGTACGCTCCTCAGTGAAGGCTGAAGATGAATACGCGGGAAATGGCTGGAGTCTCTTACTCGCGCCCAGTAGCAGCTCGTGTTTCCAATTACCGCGTGGTCTATCGGTCCAGTTATCCCGGTGCAAGACCGAGATGCTGTGAAGCATTCCATGGACCCCGGGGACTGGAGATCATCTGGTATCGTCTCCAGGATCCCGTCACAATGCCTTCCCTCTCTCGGCTACGGTTCTTTAACGCATGACGGCGCGCGCACAAAACACGGCGCCGATCACCACCCTGCCTCCAACCGGAGATGGAATCCAATTCAAGCTGCTGAAGACGGAGGGAGAGGTATGAGGCTGCCCTCGACGTAGCGGCTCCAAATTACCCGGCATTCATCTCCTTAGAGCGCCGCCTCCCTAGCCGCCAAATAGGCCTTCTGCGCTCTACACGGGAGCTTGCTGCTTGCGACCGACTCTCCTGCCAGTCAAAACGCTCTCGGCTATTTCGGCGATGCACGGTGTTTAAACCGCCAGTCGTTTTGCTGCAACCGCCCAAAAGAAATTTCCGCTTGTCTGCCGTTGCCGCCTGCTTAAATGCATGTTTGTGAGCTCTACAAACGTGTAGCCTGGCCGTGATGTTTGTGCTGCGGCGACTGTCAACGTCGCAAGTGAAACAAATGCAGCGGACACGTGCAGTAACAAAGCGTCAAACGGGGTGGAGCAGAAGTAGTTACCTAGTCAGGCACGTGCTGTTTACACTAGCGGCTTGTAGTGTTGCCCGCTACCCTGAGGCCCACGTACACAAAGAACATCGCCAAAATTTCCGTCTACGGCCCACGTGACTATATATGTAACACTTTATTAATTTGTTTATTTTACGAATGCAACGGCGTGAGAATATGAAACTTTACAACACACTGAGGTTCAAAAAAATCCTGCTGGATACCTACTAATTACATAAAGGCACTGTGGGAACTATAATTAAGTTGGAATATTTTTGTACTAACAGTAAAATTAGAGCCGTCGCAAACTAAGTAAAAACAAGTTGAATACACTACCGCTAACGACAAAAACCCTGGATCCGTGTATGTATGAATGTGAATACCGTTGCATATTCTGCAGTACATACGACAATCGTTCTTGCCACCAATTCCATTCTGCATAGGCATACCTAGGCATGTAAAAGTTGGTTGATGAAATGACTGACCCACATTTCTTTTGTGTCGAGATCACGCACGTGCGTGCAACAAAGCAGTCACCACTTGCCTGCGCTTCTGAAAAGCACGGAATTCGTGTCAAAATAAGCCACGCCCACTAACTGCATGGCAAGCTGGTCGACAAGCGCACACCATGTTCACCGGGCGTCAATTACTACCACACATACAGCACCCTACCTATTACGAACTTCTGATGCTCACAGCATTGTATCCTGACGTGCGTACACGAGGAATCCTACTTGCACACACGTGTCAAGGTGGCGTCATTAACGCTAGTTGATTTAATAGATTTCGGCCAACACTTAACATCGAGGTGAGGGGTGACATGAGGTGAGTAAGAAGCAGTGACGGAATGAAGGGGTGGGGTAAAAGGGAGATTCTCGAGAGCAACCCGCCGACCAGCGGCGTCGTCCGGCACGATTTTCACACGTGAAAATTTGGGACCGACCCCGCCAGGAAACAAACCCGGATCTCCTTGGGAGGAGGCGAGTGCTCTAGCAACTGCGCCAACCACGACCCCCCCTCCCAATTGAAGTCAGGGTTGGATACATATCCACACCTACTGATACACAAACTGCATGTAGACAGGCCTAATACGGAGAATGCTTGCTTGCCCATAGTTAGAGATGATGGTATATCGCGAAAATGTTTTGTGACAACATACCCTTGAAAACACTGTGGTTTCTTGCAGCATGTATGATTATGTGACATACGTCTGACACAACGTAGCTGTCTGCAGACCAATAACAGGCATCAAATATTACAATAGCGGGATTTTTATTGGCTCAGTAAAATAGGGCAACCGCTCCACGTACAAGCGAAAGCCAGTAATCATCTGGTAAGCTGAACGTACTCTGAAACACAGCAAACAGTCAAGTTTTCCCGCGATAAACCATCATCTCTACCCGTAGTCTATGTAAGCACACGAAAAATGTGTGTGTGTGTGTGTGTGTGTGTGTGTGTGTGTGTATATATATATATATATATATATATATATAAATTCAGCGGCGTCATTTCAGGTTTTTCTAGGGGGGGGGGCAAGATTTTGTTTTCCGGCGACAGTGACCTTGTTGTATCTTTTTTATTAATTAAGCATGTATAAATTAGATGCTTTAATAATAAAACTTCAGTTTTTGTGCTTAAGTTACCATTATTTAAATTTAAAAATACAAAAGATATATTTATACACATAAAATTCTAAATCCAGGGGGGAGGGGGGAATTACCCCCCCCCCCTCACAGTGGCCCCAAATGACGTCCCTGATATATATATATATATATATATATATATATATATATATATTTATAGCACACCTGGGGCTCTAAAACGGATCCTCGCTTTCTGAAGGAAACGCCTTACTTATGTAGGCAACACAGGACGTCAACGATTTACCAATTTTTTTGTTACATGGTCTGTCGATGGACTTTTCTAGTTTGTAATATGATATATAGCCTATCGCACGCCAAGTAGTCTATTTTTAGAGGTCCTGAAATATCGCGGGTTCAGCGACTCCACAGTCCCTGTCTGTAAACACTATGTCCTCACTACTTGTATATCTGGCAAGGGAGTGCCGGAGTCAGTGAGTATATTCATGCAAGTACGTTATTGGTTGGGAATCCTCGAAGACGGCTTTCATAAACAGTGGTCCAACCAGGGAAGTAACTCACATGTACATGAGTATGAAATCTAACGTTTCCTCGAATGAATCCGCGAAATTTTCGGGTCTCTATCTATTTTAGATTGGCAAAGCTACATACCGTACATTCTCGCTATTAAATACGAAACAGACTTTAGTTACAGTGGCCATCTTAGCAGGGTCTCAATTTCCTACTGCCTTTTGTTTTCACCAACAATGGCCCTGTTTGCTGCTGTTTTGTGGGATGCCAGAACGTCATGGTGACATTTTTAAATGCAGGCATCATGAGCTTTGGCAACACAGAGCTAGCTCGTGCCTAGTCGACACGGAACATAAATAGGTACATTCTTTGAAACAAACACCGCGTGTCTCGTTTAACGTGTTTCAACCTTCGCAGTACTTTATATATTTAGCGTATTTAAATAAACGTATAATGTACGTATATTTTTGATACTGGCATTGGTGCATGGAAAGCAGAAAAAACGTTAAACTGAACATGGAGCCCGGTAGAGAGGCAACTTGGCTACCTACTTGAAGTTACGTCTCCTGACAACAAAACTGGTAGTTGCAAAGAACTGTATTTATGAAGCGTTCCCGTATAAGTTCAACATAACCTAATCATTTTCACTTTTCGAAAACCCGTTTCAAAACACGTGTTTTATGTTAGGCCCTATGTCATAAGCAATGGGAAAGAGAATGAAGATAAAACCTTTGCCAAATGACAATGATTTCACAGTCCATAGTAATGTAGAACGAAATGATGATTTGTATTGGAATTTTTCACTTTTGTAACATAATTATACCTACTTTATAGTTATTTTACAATCCCCAACGACATTACTAGTACCGAACTCCTTACTTACTAAAATAAATAACAACCGGTATATTAATTGTAATACCGTCTTTTCTAACAGGCTAGTTGCTCTTACGCCTACTATGGAACTTAAGTAAAACGATTTTTCTGAAAAATTAAAATAAGCACTAAGTTTATGCAATTCAGAATTGGTTGATAAATTTAATGCCCACTGACTGTTCACAACTTTAAAAACAAGTAAGGCTACATAAAATGCATTAATCTCCTTACTTATAAAGCATTTTAAAAATTAACTTAGTAAGCAAAGTTAAAAGTTTTTTTTTACTTTATGTTTTGATACTTTCCACCCAATAATTTGCAATATATAAACACAGATAATTTTTATTTTATTGTCTTAGAACAGAGGGCATAGCTTGAAAAAAATTATTCAAATTGCTAAACACTTATATTGTAACACAATGTTTTCTAATGAACGTAAAATATCACGTGCACTAATGTGTCTTACCGTCTAAAGGCACGTCGGGATAGACAGTTTTACAATCACACCAACTTTAGAAAAATTAAAAATTGTTTTACCTGGTGCCTATACAACTTCCATGGCCGCAGTCAGCAAAATAGCAAGTTTCGAGAGTAGGCACAGTTGGCTGGGTAGAGTAGGTTATTTTTAAATCGTTGATAATTTAACATCGTGAGGATTTTCATATTTTTGACAATGGATTTCGTACCGTAGAAGATTACAAAAGAGCACATCTTTTATTTAATCTGAAAAGCTTCACAAATGCATATTTCGTTGTTGACTAGTAAAGTGAAATCTCAGATCTCACCATCTCACTAAGTTGACAGCCAATGAAATTATTTCCGGGTGGAATAATTTCATTTCGAAATTATTTCCATTCAAGAATCGCAAAGTAAAAACCGTAGCGAAATTTCGAGCAATCTCGTAACTTGGAATTACTTCACATAATTTCAAGAATTGACCCCCTGGTCGGAAAATGTTACGTGTTATAATGCTTTGATAGAGACATTAATTTAGTATTAATTTTTATGTGGCCTAGCGGGCATGTACTGTACTGGGGAAAACAAGCACGTAAATATTATTTACATATTATTTGAAGTTTTATAACGTATTAAACTTTAGACAATATGCGTCCAAACTAGAGAGACTGTAATAGTGTTTGTGTATCACACCGTCATAAAATTGCGTCATTTCATACTACGTTGAGTCAAATGGCTTGTAAGTTAGTGTCAATAAAATAATAATGTAAATAAATACATATATATATATATATAATGTCGTGGGCCAAACTGAAAGTTTTCGAAATATAAGCCTAGGTCTATCGTAGAGAGAAAAAAAAACGCCGACATTGAACGAAAAAATCTTACTTAGGAACTCACTGTCCAAACAATCTCACGGTAGTTTATATATAACTAGCCTCCAACAGAGAATACCTACAGCCAACGACCGTCCAAATCAATTAGCCTACTACGTTTCCATGTTATGAAATCGGTTTCGAAACCCTTACCGTTTTGAAAACGCTCATGTAAACGGGATTCATATTGATTTGAGTCTCAAGGTCGGACTGAGTCGGGTGTAAAATGCAATAGAAACGCTAATTGTATTGAAAATGAATCGAAACTAAACAAACACACAATACAAATGAAAAACTGAACAAAAATTATCTTACGACCATGAAGAACAATAATTTTCTTGTATCCATTTTGTTTACTTAAGCAATTTACTTTACGCAGAGACAAAGAAAAATATAAAGAGATGGTTGTATGAATTAATCTATTTAATGTCAACCAACATAAATTTAAATTGTGCCAACATTACCACACGCAAATCTGTACAGCGAACTGAAACCGATGTATGTCAGATTCAAAGTTTGCATATAGACGGATATCGTACTCGTCGGTATTCAATACCCAGGTCGTTTTCAAAACGGTATGGAAACGTAGTAAATGTATACTTTTAAGTATTGTACTTCCCAGTTTAGCGGCTGCTATTAATGGGTATTGTATTTGAAAAACATGTTATTACCTATTGAGCGTAACTAGATGGCGTGGTAAGCTGTAACCAATAATGTTAATGACGTTCATTATCCTATAACAACATTGCCACTGAAATAACACGCACTTATTTTTTTTTAAGGTATCGTACCTAAAAGCAGCTCAAGACCCCGTAATTTACAGGTAAGTTAACTACTTTTTTTCAACTGGTCGATATATATGTATGTAAATGTGTGTGTTCCAAATATCGCTTCATGTATTTACAAAGACTAATGTGACAAAAACTTCTATTCCTAATGGTAAGTATATTCGAATTCGAACCTTCCATGACTGATGACACTGCATTAATTAGCTTATATTAGCATTTTATTAACCTACACACCACCCTATATATTCTGGCTTTTAGTAATTAAAATAATTTTTCAGTTTGAGTGACCCCATTCCACATTTCGAAACACCGATCTCGATGTCAGTTTGTCAGTAAAATGGGAGAACACCATCCGGAACGCAAACAGCACACACAAACGTCCACAAGCGTTAATGAACTAAACTCAGATAGTTTTACCTCTGTGAATGCAGTGTCAGCTTCCCAATTTGCACGATAAAAAATGCTAGCCTACTACAGACGAGTTCAAGAGTATTTGTCAAAAATCGGATATCTTAATTTCCCGATTTCTTTTTGTAAACATGAAGTACGCTTACAGCAATACTTCGAAAGTAACAGTGTTCAACATTACGGTTTTGTGTTTAATAAACCTTTCAGGCATTCAGTTATCATCTGTTATGTGTTTTAAATAAGTTTAACTACGGTACAGTCGTCAACAGTAAAATTATAATTTTATTTATCAAAACTCTCACTCACGTAGTTCTAACGTCTTTCAAAATGACAGTGAAGTCTCACTTAGTTTCCACTATATTTTTAAATCATGTTAAACAGTTCAAAACCATTATTAAAAAAACTGCACGCTACAGTTACACAACGAAATGTATCACGTGTACTACAGGGCTACTTAATTCATATAAATCTTACGCTACCACAGAAAAAATAGAAGAGCAACATAATTTTCTTGAGTTCAACAACTGCCACTATTTAAATGAGAATTGTGACTTATAAATAGACTGCTATACTTACTTCAAAAATATAACAGCCCTTTAGACAGGCTGCACGCTGCGGCTCCGACTGACAACAGAACGTTCAAACAGCACTATCGTGGTTGTCAGTCAAAACAATACCAGTTGCACTACGAAAAACTATAATCGCTGCTCCATTTGTAAAAATGAGACGTGTCTTTAATAAGGACAGCTCTGCACGCCGATGTTATAAACGTAAAGAACATTTTTCAAACCGCCACACGAAAACAAAAAACATAATACATTCCACACGAAAGACGCGAATCGATACAATGCTTCCGTTGAGCGGCTGAGCAAAGCGAAGTTGTAGAACGATGCGCAGGCAACTACTCTGCCATCTTGCGTCAAGCATTAGAGATAAAAATTTGAATACCTTATTTAGTACTCGAAAGAGTGCGCCAAGTTACAACACGAGAAACATTTAGCTAATGTATTTTTTTTTATAGAGATATCGTCAAAAACCATAAATGAGCAGCACTTTACATTTTTATGAAAATATTGGTCGTAAACTAAATAAATATGTAATTTTTCTAATAATTTGAATTTTATCACATAAGTTATGGTATAATTTAGGCTGTCTTTAAAACATTCTTGGCAAACATTGAAAATGGAGGAATAAGCAGCCTTGCAACTGACAATTATTGCAATTAGCTTGAAAGTTTATGAAAAAAATTGAACGTCAATTTAAAAGGTAAGAATCAAAATGACTGAAACACGACGCCATATTGGATCAATTTTACATTTGCCCCCGATGAATTGTGGCCAATGCATGATGTAAAATATTATAGAGGAGCAAGTTAACTTACGTTTTAAATGCAATTATTTTCTTTATTTAATTGGTGGAACTATTGTCATTAATATATAAATATCCTTTAACTGCTGTTTCACAAACTAAATTAATGAAAATATTCTACAAACAAATATAATAACTTATGTATCATATGTGATATTGTACGCCGTATCAAGGTCAAGTAAAACACAATATAGCGGAAACAACAAAAATTATAAGGATGGACAGTACACCCTTGGGTCCTACTAAGGTTAATTCTACTACAGGTTAGAAAGAAAATACGTTTTCTTATGGGAGAGCTTGGCACAGGGAAAATTTCTGCCACTAGTTTCGCTTCGATCGCTAAGAGACCAGATAAATACGAAACCGTATTAAAATTAAATTTAAATAAACTTGCAAATTATATTTGTCGTTTAATTTAATTTTCAAGTGAAAATAAACCAATTTCGGCTTTCAAATTGTCAACTTAATGAAACTTAACATTCAGGAAAGCTCTGTGATTGGTCAGTTTGGTGCATTAGCGATACCAGCGCTCAAGTGGCAGAAATTTTCCCTGTGCCAAACTTATAACATTGATCTTTCTAACCTGTAGTAGAATTAACCTTAGTCCTACTCCTAAAGTAAAATTGTAGTTAATTCCCAACATTGACATAACATTTTACAAAAATTAAGGTAAAAAAAAACTATTTTGCTAGGTACCAGTATTAAAATTGTATCCAATACTGCGCAAAACAAAAAAAAAAAAAATGGTTGAACGGAACTCAATTATATTTGAGGCGATCAAGGTTAGAGAAAATATTCCGTATGGTAAAATTACTGATCCCTACGATTTACAATAGCTTTGTTTCATTCGAGCTGGTGTAGCTACACCAGAAAAAAATATGTTTCATTCAACAGGATGTGATGTCATGCTGTGATTACACTGACTTTCAAGCTGGTATAGCTACACCACGGTCTATGAAGGTAGAGGTCTCGACACTGAGGAATAAAATGTGACTCCTTCATGTCGCCGAGCGCTAGTAGTAATTTGATGGAAGATTTGTCTTGTTTTTGTATTTGGCTTAGCTTAAAATGTGAAGTTGTTACCGGAATTGCGAGTATTATATCGAAGAAAAAAAATGGGAACATAATTTTTTATTGGAACACATTTTTTATAACAATAACATTTAATTTTTCAATATTTTACATGTAGATGCACATTGCAACGTTTCTCAAATTTTGTAGGGCACGAAATATAGTTTTTGTTCGAATGTGTTCACTAAAACAATAATACACAATATATTTCTTCAGGCTACTTTTATAAACAATTTCACACATACCAATGCATTTATGGACATGGGACATGTATATACTATATCAGCTTACCTTATTAACATTATTGTATGTAAATAATTGCAAAAATGTTAAAATGCTAGCTGTAAACAAGACAAATCTTCCACCAAATTACTACTAGCACTCGGCGACATGAAGGGGTCACTTTCTCTTGCTGGAGAGCATACGCAGTGTCAAGACCTCTACCTCTTAGACCGTGAGCTACACTAATGTAATTTTTGTAGAAAAAAAACTACACCTGGTCTGGATGAGGTGTGTTTGGCATGTATTAAACGAGCGCATCAAGTATAAATTACTTATGTTTCGTTTATAAATATTTGATTAATTAAGTGTGTTTGAAATTAAGGTTTTCACAATTATTGTAGATGATAATGGAATAGCAACAGTGAACACAGAAAAGTAAATACATTATGTCAGGGATGAGTTTTTTATGTGTGGTGGTTAACATGTAGTAGAAATATAACTTCAACACTTCACATTTCGTATTTAAGGTAAGTCTTTTTTACATTGAAATTGTATCTTGTACTAGCACATAGAAATAATTTTTGAAACAGACACTAAGTCTGAGCCTCTGGTCTGATATAGATGATCGATAAAATAAATACTTGATATGTGTTTGTTTGCGGCAAGGGGGATGAGGTCCGCCCTAGAACACACGTGAGTTTTGGCGGGGAATTCGCCATCACCCAGAATGCCAGCTGCTCGTAGTTGATGAGGGCCGCATATCTTCCACCCGTTTGGCGATGCCCCTCTGGATCCTCTGCATGTCTCCAATGTGCCAATGTGAAGGTAGAAGCTGTTGAGGTGCTGGTTGGGGGGTCTAGCTCCGTATGGGGCAAGAAATGGCCATGGTCAAAATAATGCGTAACATGTGAATAAGTTTACTGTGGTTTATTACGATTGCTCAACACTGGCAAATAAGAACTGCATCACGTGCAGTTAAGCAGACCCCACTCACCAAGCCTGTATGAGGCTATAGCTGAGAAACGCGCGAACTACGTGACTATGAGAAACACAAAAAAGTTGCAAAAGTTATGTCCCTGGGCAGAATGAGCTCGCAGGGTTGACGGGGCACTACTCCAGGATGAAAGAAAACTGAATTAAGTTCCAGTAAAAATACATTACTATTGACATTACACTGTGGTTATGAACAAACAAAGGTGATGGTCCAGGACCCGTACATGCGTGGCCTCTTCCTCTACACACCACAAACAAGACTGACTCTGTAATGGTGCCCACCCTCGCTCGAAGCCAGGGGTGCGCGCCAAAAATATGTCTGGTGACCGCTTTTGCACATTAGGCATGAAAGCTAAGTACAAAAGCCCTTGAAAAATTATACAAAACATATATAAACCCTTTTGGTCATTAACATAAATATGGTTGCTGAAAACAGAACAAAATTGCTAATGAAGGTAAATTATTTACTGTTGCCTTCCACTCCGGGTAGCTTGCTAAACTGCCTCTCTAAGTCTGAGCTGGCATGTATTGCAATGAAATAGCATATGATCATTTCTATGCTAATATAAAAGCTATAAACCTTCGATAAAATAAACTTGGTGCACTTAGCACCGGCTTCACTTCCGTTACGTTGGCACTCTGGGCCGGGCTCTCAGAGCCGTTTAGCACTTTAAAAAATAGAATTTGAGGACTGTTAAAATATTTACATTTTAACCAATTAAAATATCGGAAAATTGCGAGGATTTCAGTGGTGCACTCAAATTAGCTCACTTATCCCAGCACTGCGATTTAGATAACACGTGGTTCGGCATCTGTGTACGTGATCAGTGATGTCGCAATGCCCGATGAAACAATCAATGTAATCTGCTCTTACAAGGCTGTTCTACATTTTGGTGGCGGTGTTTGGTTGATTTAGTGCAGTAATTAATATTCCATGTATTTTGCTGGTGATTGGCCTAATCTTTAGAAATGTAGCTTGCTCAGTTGACCTTAACTTAGGTCGCGGGACGTCCTAGGGTGCGTTCCGATATCCAAAGGGTCGCAGGTGAAACTGGCTGTGCTGATGTGGTCGCTGGCATGCATGTATGCAAACAGTCGCTAAGGTACGTGTGACATTAGGTACACGTCAAACTCAAGCCAAAATTGACTGTAATCATTCAGTTAAAAATAAAATTTTCTCGCACATAAACATGCCAGTTTTAAGAAGTATTCCTTTGTGTTTTTATAAAATTCAAAATGTAATTAAAAAACACCTTAAAATATATACGAAATATGAAGTGTTGATGTTATATTACTACCATGTTATAATTAGAACACACACCCCTAGGACAAACGTATATTAATTTTAGTCATTTACTAGTGCTTTTTCACTTTCATTTTCAGAAATTGTGTATTGGTCAGTCCTATGAAAAATCTTTACACACAGTCGATAAATGCGGCACAAAATTCGTCAAAAGTAGTTTCATTCAACGGCACTGGTGTATCTACACCACCAGCGTACATCGAGACGAATTTTTGGTGCAACTGCACTACACCAGCTGCACTGGTAAAGCTACATTAAGTTTGTTTGAAATGAGGCTTGTAATTGTCCTGAGACAAGACAACTATTCCTAGTAATTTCCCGACTAGGTGACTGGATGATTGGCACACAATAGAGTGTGTCAAATACACACAAGAGGGTATGTTTGCGCCCATATGAATCTCCGTGTTCACAGTCATGGAGTTATTAATATCGGGTAGAAATGCAGCTCTTCCCATGCCATACACGCATACAATTGCAATCGACTTGTTTTTCGATATCTGTACACCCAAAATATGAAGCATAAATAACTTAGGGAATAAACATTCAAAACTTTGCAGTAACATTTCAAACACAATTTTATTTTTCAATTAAGGGTTATGTGTAATTAGTGTCAGTGCACATGTAGTTCATTCTTTTTCAGCAGAAATCTGATATCAAACTTGTCAACTTGACATACGGGTTTCGTGTACGTAAAACAAAGTAATAATTTCATCCACCCCTCAGGGAAATTTCTTTCCCTCCCCCACCATCCGGCTGGATCCACCAGCCGAGGGGAAGGCGAGGGAGAGAGCTGTCTTCATCCAATGGGCATCGTGAATGGTCGCACGTCGCAGTGTGTCACAGTCTCAGGGGACATCAACTTTTGTATATATCCTGGTAAGACAATTGTAAATTTTAATCACCGGAACCTTTTCTTAATTTGTGTAGAGCCCCGAGACTAGCCGTTCGTGTGGAAGACTCGCGCCCGCCGCACTGTATCATCACTTTAGCATTTCCATACACCATGTGCTTTGTACCGCATAAGCTGGCAGGCGGCTAAAGGCCTGTACCTGGTTATGTGAATAAGCAACAGTCATTTCACCTCACCCAAGTGTGACGAATAAATTCGCATTGTTCTTAATGAAGGAAATGTATCGTGAACATTATTTTCTCAATCTACCCTGCATCATGTGGGAACATAAGGTTGACATATTTACCCGTCGACATCCACAGCTGCCCTAGGGCCTGTATTACCACCTCTGAATAAAAGTGTAGAATAACTATAACCCGGATACTCTATTCGGGGAATAATCAAACCCTAGTGTATTACAACCTCTGAATAGCAACCTAATAGTTATTCGACATTGGTTCAGTAGTGCTTGTTTAATTTTTGTCATATGTTGGTGCTTAAATTCTAGTTAAGTGCATGCTGTTTAGAAAAAATTAGCTTTGAGAGGTTGGTGAAATTAAGCAGACGCACAATTATCTAGAGAGAAAATATGTCGATTTTGATGATGTTACATAGTTATGTTAATTTACAAGTTAAATGGAGAAATAAGTGAATATCAACTCATACAGAATTAATACGAGCCACTACGATAGATTATTATTGTAATAGCCAATAAAACATGTTAACTACACGACATACTTTCAAAACATTTTTTTAATTTCAATTGTCGCAAACTTTGCATCCATATAAGATGCATTACATTATGTAATAAACCTTAAATGGTATGAAAACTTACGTTGCTGTTTGCAGGGCTTAAACAATGGTTTAAATACTGGTAAGCAGTTTTCATTGTTTCTATTTTACAGTATTTGTTTAAAAAAACATTTTTAATGTGTGTTAATTTAAAATTTTGTCAATGATTTGTTTGAAGCTGTTCTTTTCAAACAAACATTTATGTATTACCAATGCCAATTGCAAATTCTATAGATGTTCGTGGTCGCCACAGACAAATTATGTACAAATTAAAAACTTATGTAATGGTTTATTTCCGAAGTTCAAGAAAAAGTGTAAAATGCTGGCAATGTTCCTACTTCGGGATTGCATTATTTTCGATAAATATTGGTGACTTTCGATTTAACATGAATCCTAACCTCAACATGCAACTGCAATGGAAAAATGCTCTCCGCCATTTTATACCTATTCACCGAATAAAAGACTATTTATTAGCTCGTGTGATCACCAAATTGTTTACTCAGAGAATAGGCACCCTAGTAGCACTATTCAGAGTCATAATATTAGACTTGCCAGACGTCCCGTATTCAAGACAAAAAATCAGTGTCCCTTATTGCCATTATGGAACGTTAATAATCCCGTATTTAATGTTGTGTAGTAGAATGTTTGCTTTATCTTTATGTGGCTGCGCGGCCGCACAAATCTCTATGCATGGTTGTGTATTGTGGATTTCTTTACAAACGCAAAGAAAAGTGGTAAATATTATACTTGTGCTGCAACTTCAATCACAAATTAGTGCATTAAAAAAATGTGTGCATAGTCTTATATTGTAAGTTACATTACTTTATGAAGCAAATAAAAAATATTGATTTTGTTTTTCTATATAACTGCTTTATATTAATTGTCACAGTATTTTGTTTGCATACCAGCCTCTCAATTATCCCTTTTAAAATTCCAAAAAATAAAAGAGTGCTGCTAAGCATCATTGCTACCACAGGGAAGCGAACATGTGTAGGCATAATTACAAGTTTGTGGGACTTAAGGGCCTGTATTACCACCTCCTAATAAAAGATCTGAATAACTATCACACGAATAAGTTATTAAAGGAATAATCAAACCCTAGTGTATTACAACCTCTGAATAGCAACCGAATAGTTATTCGTCATATATTCCGTAGTGCTTGGTCAGTTTTTTCGAAGGTTGGTACTTAAATTCTAGTAAAGTTCATGCTGTTTGGTAAAAATTAGCTTCGCGGTGTTTGTGAAATTTAGATGGTGTATAAATCTGGGTTCACAATTAAAAACTTAAGAGTTATGACGTGTAGCTAAGAGTTGATTTAAGAATAGAAAGTGTGAATCTTAATGTACCGATTCGCAACAGAACTTAACATGCCGTGTGAGGTCGTGTGGCGTGTGGGCCATGACTTAAGAAGAAACAGGTATAGCGAAATTTTATATTTTTCCATAAGAATTAAGGGAATTAACCAATCAGAGCATTCAGGAAGTTAAATAAACATGGCGGATATTTAAATAATATACGTTAAATACGGTGTGGTGCTATATATGATGGATTTGGAATATTATGATCATTTCAAGCTAAAAAATGCAGTTAAGCTTATATTTATTTTTAGTTTAACGGCAGAATAGTTGTTTGAAAAGCTTTTAAAAACCCATTTGGCTGGCGAACAACTCGTAGTATAAGTTATTATGGTTTCGTATACACGTCATATTATTATTTATAAAAATGTTAATCTGATTTAATGGAAATTCTTGCCAAAATAACAGAAATATAGAATATTTATTACATGTACTAGTTTAGATGCTTAACACATTAAAATAACTTGTTTAGAAGCACCACCTGTGTGAAGTGTTCGGTGGCTCAGAGGTAAAGTTTTGATTTGCTGACCCCAAGATTGATGGTACAAAACTCTTTTGGAGTATATATTTTTAGTAATTGAAAATTGTTAATTTATATTTGCACATTACGATTAAGTGAAATTTTCTTGGATTTATACTTGCAGCCTCGGTATAATGTGATAACACGATTGTACGAGAACTGTTATTCAAATAAGGAACATGGAGATGCAATTTTTTATTTCTAACATATTTTTTACATTAGTATTTAATTTATACCATTCCTTGGCGATATTCTGGACAACTGGCGACGAAATATATTGAGGAATCCACAGTAATTTCACGCATTTGAAGAAAGCAGAGTATTCGGTTTCTTATTGGTTGGAATTGAGAATTGAAACATTTATTATGAACCAGAATTACTTAAGACTTTTTTCCTTGTGTGTGATTGACGCTTACTGCATAATTCTTAATTCTTAAGTTTTTGATTGTGAACTAGGCTTAACAACGAGCTATATAGTTAACATAGAGGGGCGGAAACGCTTCCAAAGTGAAGCCCAATTGAACTGCTGTTTTGACCCCAGAAAACATGGTGAACAGCAGTGTGGCCAACATTATGTCAAAAATCCGTCATTATGTTCAAATAAAACCCATTACTTTATAGATGCACAATATTCCCGCTAAATACAGGGAAAAAATGCCAATAATTTTTGTAATATATTATACTGTAATAAATTTTAAATTAGCATAGTCGCTCTCGTTTCTCGACCGGAAATAATAGTCCGCCATTTTATCTAGAGTCAAAATACCACGTTCAATTGGGCTTCACCTCAGAGTCTTGGGGATGCCGTTTCCGCCCCTCTATGTCATGGAGGTATTAGTCTATGGAGTGGCATCTGCCGTACATTTCAATGGTAATCACGTGAAGCCAATTATTTCGAACATTTTCGAACTGCGCATGCTCAGGACGTTATTTTTCACGAGTCGCCATATTTTGGGTGGCAAACAATAGCAGAAAGCAATGTAATTATGTAATTTTTTACAAAAACTCGCGCAAATTCTCTATTTGAATCGTACACAACGGTTTACGATTGCTTCAGAAATATAAAAAAAACGTATTAGCTCTCGCTGTGTGTATGTACTTTATATACTTGATGAATTTAAATAAAAGTTTCTTACCTGTGCAAAGATAGTCCTCCGCAACGATCGAATCTGTTTGTAAGGCCAAGAGCTGCACAAACTTTCACCATAATGTGTAGTTAACAAAAAAAAAACTAAAACATTTTCATTCAGCTCAATGCTATGTTTACATGTTTTTGTCACCACTAGCTCTATCCTTGTCTTTAAACATCGTCTGTTGGCCAAATTCAAATTTCCTCAAAGGCTTCTACTCCATAGACTAATACCTCCATGCTCTATGTTTACTATATAGCTCTTTGGTGTATAGTTATAGATAGAACCCAAATAACACAGCAATGTTGTGCAATGTTGTCAGAACATTACTATTAAAAATTTCAATGTTGCCACAACGTTAAAGTTACGTTGATATAACGTTGCTGCAACATCCAAATGTCCTCTTTGTGAAATGATGATTATGAAATGTTGCTGCAATGTTATATTTTAATACTTTGAGCGACATAAACATTGCAATGTAACTTGAAATAAACATTCTGCCATTACTTCCAAACAAGTGTTCTAAAGAAAACACAACACACACATTCGCATGGCAGTAGAGTGTCCAACTTATATTACACATTACATTTGAGGGCTGATATATTAATCACACCAATCCATTAAATATGAAGAAGACAAAGTTTTAAGTAATAACCAATAAATATTAATAATAAAAACAAATGTGTGTTTTAAAACAGTACATTGCCATAGATGAATACTATCAACATTGTAGCAAAATGAAGGCTGTGATTATGGTTACTATAGAAACGTTACGACAACGTTGTTGATAGTTACGGTGCCAACTTCAACAATGCAATGTTGTGTCAACATTTCTGCAACCAGATGTGTTATGTGGGAAGAGACGTGGAACTTTTCTAGTTATGTTGATTTACGAGTTATGATAAGAAATAAGTAAGTAATCAACTAATATTGATGTAATACGACCAACAGAGTTAATTCAATACTTCAATATCGAAAATGTTAATTACGGGATGTACATTTACATTTAAGGCGTAATTAAAACTGCATCGATAGATGGCACTAACATTAAATTAAATCGCACGCCAGTACTAAATAATATCTTTCAAAATATGTAAATGAAATAAAATGTATAGGCTAAAAATTTTTTAATATACTGCCGCCGTTAGAAGGGGGGGGGGGATTTTCGTTTACGGGTTACTTACGGTTGTGGGCGCCATCCCAGCATACCCGGCTGGGAACAGGAGAGGGTCTGACACTCTGGTAAGACTCAGGGCGGATGGTTCTTTGGCGAATTACTACCCCCCGGCGGTATTCGGGCCGATGGGACAACCCGCTGTGTAGATTACACACAGTATTAAAAATTAGCCTGTTTTATTTGAACAATTGCACTAGGTAGCAGTAATACAATACACGACACACTGAGCACTTTGGCTAGTCTTCCTGGTACGGACCTCCGTGGTTTGCCCGTAAAACTGGGGAGAGAGCTTGCAACCACAAGATGCAAACCATGTTGCGCAGTCACTGCTCAGTGAACTGCGAGGGAGGACTCGGAGCGTACACGCGAGAGGCTGGACAGCCCACAAAACAGCCCGATGTTCGAACACTTGAAACAGGGGGTGCACCTCGTGGTGATGAGACAAACTTACTTTTCAAACATACATTTAACTTCCACACCGCGATATATACCGTCAGTTCTACCTCGAGCGGAGACAGGTACGACTGATCATCATCACACAGCCGAAAGACTGCCGAGCCAAACGGTGGTTGGTTCCACGCTCCTGGCAGGGACCGGAAGCCTGGAGTCAACACAATCACTCTAAGAGACTAAAATACAAAAACCTTTTGAAAACAAACAACATTTTAGAACACAACTAAAACTAACCTAGTAGAGGTTTCTTAAAAACTTGTAATAGTTCTAAAAAAAAAAAAAAAAAAAAACTAACTGCCTGTGTAACGTGGGGTTATACTTGGACTATTGTAAATAACTAAACACATTTCACAACTTTTTAACACTCGCTGGAGCCTGTGAAAATAAAACAGAGACCCTTTGGCATTCAAAAATAATTACATGAAAGAAAATTACGTTACTTCGGAGGCGAGAAAATACAAAGGGGGGCGTGGCTCTCCGAGAACAGCCGGCCGGCTGTTCAAACGTGTTCACAAGTTCAGCGAGTGGAACAACTGCTAAAGCTCCCATAGTCCGTTTCACGAGCTATTCCTATTTGCCTCGTCGCAAAACACTCTATTATACGTACACTTTTATATATAACACAAAAAAAAGAAAGGCCATAGCAGAACACTGCCGTGCACTGAGTTGACACACGGCTACGGGGGTTGGTCGGGGTGCTGTCTGCAGCACGGATGTGGCAACGGGCTGTGTTTTAAAAGTGTAGAGGAGGTACGACGACATTCGCCCCCCTTTTCGGAAAAACCACACCAGGCCATGTTCGCCGCGCTCTAGCTGCTCGTTGACTGCCCTCACCTAGGCTCGAACTCTGGCCTCGTCCTGCTGTAAAGTGCGCAGGGGGGGGGGGTGGCCACCCCGACGTGCCCTAGTCCCTGGTTGCTCGCTGGCTCCGCCCGGTTGGTGGATCTGCCTGGGCCGGCCCTGCCTCGTGCGGTCCTAGATCCTCTGCTTCACGTTCCTTCCTCTCGCTCGCCTGGTCAGCTGCGGTACCCCTCCGGCGCATCCCTTGTGGTGAGTGCAGGGGGAAGTCTAGACAACAACTCCTGCGGCGTGGGCGTGGCTGTCGCAGTAGCTCGATCGTCCTTGATGTCTCATGTCAGGCTTCGCGTAGTGCTCCTTGAGCCTGGGAGGTGGGCATCGCATTCCTTCGGCGAGAAGCGTCGTGGCGCGCGTCTCGTGCATCTTGACTGCCTTGGTGTCTCCACCTCCAGTGCAACGAGATTAATGGGGTCTGCGTCAGTACATCTAAATGTCGTTGGCTGCCGTCGGCCATGCGGTGCCTCCTCAAACTCGTGGGGTTCCTCAACTGTTATTGTAAACCTAGCGTCTTCCAACGTCACCTCAGGTCCCCAACTGCCCTGTATTGTCGGTGTCTCTGATGGGGGCACCTCATCTGGGATTTCTACCAGGGGAACATTCGGCGTCGGCACGCTCGGCGTCGGGAAAACAGCCCGTCATACAGTCTGTCAATCTCCGATCTGGGTCTCCCGCCGGTCTGTGAATGGACAGGGGTGAGAATTCGGTCGTTAGTAGGCGGCGCCGGTATGTCGGGGGCCGGCGTCTCGGTCTCGGGGGGCGATGTCATGGCCTCGGGGTGCAGCGTCTCGGCGTCCGGAGTTTCATCTTCTTCCTCTGCCAGCCGTATCATGACATGCCGTAAGTCGTCCTGATGTACTTTGACCCGCTTTCTGGCCGTCGTTCGTACTACATACGTTGTTGCCCCCAGCGCTCGTTCCACTGTGAAATGGGCCTAGCCACTTCGGTGCCAGTCCCGTGCAAACATTCTTTACTCCGAGAGAGAGGGGATGATTTCTCATGTATACTTGGCTTCCCGGTCGGAGTCGGGCGTGTGGTCGTTGAGTGCCGGGCGTGACCTTGGCCGCGTACTGCCGCTGCCGACTACACGCTGTTACCAGCTCCTCTGCCCTACGGCGTTGCCGTTCGGTCGAGTCAGCTGTTCTCGTGTCAGTGTCCCGTGGCTCGCCGGACCTCGGCAATTCTCTACCCTGGGCCAGGGCGGCAGGCGTTCTACCTGTGGTAGCATTCACCCGATTTCGTAAACAAAACCATGCATCTGTGACATGCGTGTCCCAATGGGCGTGGTCCTCTCCCACGCGTAGTCTCAGCTGCCCTTTTATGTCCTGGTTTCTTCGTTCCGTTGGATTCGCCCTTGGGTGATACACGGGTGTTGTTCGATGCTGGATGGAGAATTGCTCGCACTTCCTACCAGTGAATTGGCTCCTGTTATCTGACAGGATAAATTTCGGGTACCCCCTGCGTGGGAAAAACTCCTATTCAAGGACTGCGTATATGGTGGTCGTGCACTTGTTGCTGAAAGCATATGCCTCAACCCATCTGCTAAACATGTCGGTCACCACTATTAAGAATCTCTTTCCCCTAGGCATGCGGGGGTACGGTCCCATCATGTCTATGGCCAAGTCCTCAAACGGGGCAGAGGGTGTTCGTGGAATTTGCTGTTCCACCCCATCCCCCTCCTGGCCTTCTTGAATTAGCACTCTCAACACGCTCTCATGTATTCCCTTGTGTCCTTCGCAATTCCGGGCCAGTGGAACTGTCCACTTATCTGCCGCTGCGTTTGATCTGTTCCCGGGTGTCCGGCCAGGGGGTGGTCTTGTACGTACCGAAATACTGCCTCACGGGCCTCGCTTGGAACGTACATTCTCCACGTTGTTGAGTTCGGGGCCCGGGCTTGTAAGACTCCGTCTAACACTTGCATGTTCTATTTCAGCTGCTGACCACACTGAAACTTCTACATGCGTGCTCTAGGTGACGTTGCCTGTGTGGCTTGTACCGTATCATGCACCTCCTGCCATGTCGCCGGCTCTGGGAACGGAGGTGGTGCGGCTATCGTTACGCAGGTGGACGGGTTCTTCTCCTCCCGGAGTATACTTACAGTGGTGTCTCTTCTTCGGGGAGGGGGGAACAGGAGATCGCACTCCTCATCGTCCCTTAACGTTTCGTCGTCACTGGGATCCCGTGATAACAGATCTGGCAGATTGTTTGCTTCTCCAGGCACGTGTTCTACATCAAAATCAAAAGATTGTAATAGTAGTGCCCAGCGGACCTGCCTACCCCGTCTGCCCTGCATGCTGTCTAGCCACGTCAATGCTTTATTGTCGGTGCGCAAAATGAATTTTCTGCCTTCCAGGTATGGTTGGTAGTTACGCAGGACCCACATGATGGCCAAGCATTCTCTCTCGTTGCTGTGGTATCTTTGTTCGGCTCCCCCGAATTTCGCACTGCCGTAATTTATGATGCGCCGGCTTCCATCCTCGACTAAGTGGTATAGCACCGCCCCCACACCTACTAGACTTGCGTCCGTCAAGACGTACAGCTGTTTCTGTGAGTCGGCCCGTGACAGTATGTGACAATCCCTGAAGCTGGCTGTTAGCTTCTCGAATGCGTCCTGCGCTTGTTCAGTCCAGCGGTAGTGGGTCTTTGTCGAGAGGAGGTCTGTCAGAGGTGCCGCGAGCTCGGCGAAGTGGGGAATACAATTCCGCAGCCAATTCGCGAGGCTAAGAAACCGTTGTAACTGCTTGCACGTTTTTGGTGGTTGGCATCGGCAAACTTGCGTAAATGATTGGGGTGTGCTTCGTGACCGGTGGCACTCACCACATGGTCCAAAAAATCAACCCGAGTCTGTCCGATATGGTATTTGGCTGGCGACACAATCAGATGTTGTGTGACCAGATGTTCTAGTACTATTCTCAAATGTCTCATGTGTTCGTCCCAGCTCTGCGACCAAACAATAATGTCGTCCAAGTAGACTGTCACGCACTCACCAATCAAACCCTCTTACACCTGCACCATTATGAGCTGGAATGTTGACAGGGTGCATTTAAGCCTAAAGGGCATTGCTCGAAACTGAAACCTGCGTCCATCAGGGGTCATAAAAGCAGTCTTAGCCCTATCTTGACGACAGATGGGTACCTGCCAGTACCCGGACTTAAGGTCCAGCGTGGTAAACACACGTGCGTCTTGCAGGCTGGCCAGTGTTTCATCTACTCTCAGCTGAAGGGGTGGGGTAGAAACACCGCATTCAGCGGGCGGAAGTCTGCACAGAAACGCATGGAGCCGTATTTCTTTGCTACGAGCACTATACGAGAGTTGTAGCGACTTTTCGTCGGCTCAGTTACACCCTCGCTCAACATTTCTTCTCCTCCTTTAAGTATCACTCTTTGTACTTCAAAACCATGCCCTGTGTACATTGGCCCCTCGTCCGCTGTGGGGACGTGTGTTCCACAACGGCAGTTGCATGTAGCAATTCAGAGAATGCGAACACATCTTGGCGTTTATTCAGTATTCGTGCCACTCTGTCGCGTTACTCGTCGGGCACCTCGTGGTCGAGGTCATCCAGGGTCACAACTTGGTTGGGGGAAAACACTGGTTCATTAAAAGCAAACACTGTCGTTCGCTTACCTGTTCCGATGTGTAGTCTCCGTGTAGATACCTCTATCACAGCCTCCTGGTCCACCAACCACGGCTGTCCCAGCACAACCACCTCCAGCAGACTGTCGACGACGATCACCTCGGTCTGCAACAGCTGGTCGCACAGGCGGATCTCGATGGTGGCTAACCCCCGCATTCTGCAGGTGCCATCGATGGTGGCCACCTGCAGCATCCCGGGGGCCCGTCGCAGGTCGCCGTCCGGTATGAAGGCGGGCTGCACGAGGGTGTGGCTGGCCGCAGTGTCGATCAGGGCAGTGGCTGGTTGCCCCTTGACTTCTACAAGTATCCGCATCAGGTGTTGTCCGTCCTTGGTCACCAGGTGTACCACGGGGTGTGTGATGGTGGTTTCGTCCAGGTGGGTTGTTGCTTTGACCTCGGGGAGGCTAGCATCAGGCCGGTCTTCCCTGGCTATTAGTTTTCCGGCGGTTTGTTTCTCTGAGGGCAGTGTCTGTGCCAATGGAACGTCGGCAATGGGCAAGCATGGCACTGTAGTGGCTGAGCGGTATCTCGCTGTCGGTTGGGGCTGTCAGCTGCAGGTTCGCCCGTCTGTTCTGTCTTACGCTTTGCTCCACCGTCCCTCCTCGTGTCGTACTCCAGTGAGCGACGGCCTGATCCTGCCATCGGCGGACGGTCTACAACGTCCCATCGGCCGCGAAAACAGCTGCGGATTCCATTCTTTGCTGTCACTGCTCTCCTTACATATTCTTCCGGGTTTCCTCCTTGGTATCCTTGCACAAACGGCTGAACTGCTTCATGCAGACGCTGTGTCACGTAGCCGGGTTTCAGGCTCGATTCGTCGGAACAGTTGTAATTTGCAGACCACGAACGTTTCTACTGCTTCACCGTCCTTCTGCTTCTCTCCGTAGAATTTCGCGATGCACTCTGCTCGGACCTCCGCGGGCGGGAAACTGTCGGTCAATCTCGTCGCGAACTCCGTACACGACATGTCCACCCTCTGCCACAATTGCAGCCACTCTCGTGTTGCTATACACAATCGGCCTCCCACTCGCTGTCCACTCGTCACGTGGTGCCCCATAATGCTCTAGTCGCTCGGCACAAACTGTGATGAAGTGTACCACATCTTCCGTGTACAGTCCCATGTACTCGGGTAGGGTGATCGTCTGTGGCCCGACACACCTCATCTGCTGTACTGCCCCACACACTTCGTCGTCCTCTAACCAGTCTTTTCCAGTCCTTGGTTTTTGCGCGCACTCGCCTCCTCGGAGCTACGTCGAAGGTGATGCCCGTGTTTCCCTTCGCATTTTGTCGCTCACCACTACTATTGACGCTTCCGCCCCCGGTTTTTGATTCGACGGTACTGTCCTGGTGGTGCATGGTGTTGCGCATGCTTGGCACGCGAACATGCCCTCGCCGAATGTCACTAGTTCCGTGGCTTTCGCATAGCATCTGTGGCGATTTGTGTGGCAGTCTTCACAGCATGCCCACATGCGTCCTTTTCCGTCACATCGCAGTGAGTCGCACCGGTTTACTTTCGCTTCCGGAATGTTCACATCTAGCAAAAAATTAGTCCCTGATTGCTCTCTGTGTTCTGCGTGACTACACTAGCAAATACCTCCTCGCCCAGTAAGTCCGTTTCTCAGGCCAGGCCACACGATTCGCACTTCACGTTCTGCCGCCGTAGCATCGCCGAGATAGCCTGTTTATCGTCCGTGCGTTTTTCCTTTGCACATCTGCCGCGCGGGGTGACTCAGTTTGGTTAGCGCGCTGGGAGAGGAGGGAAAATTACCAGCTAACAATGGCTGCCTTCAGCGCAACCTTCGCTGGCTTGCCCAAGATGGCGACCTACCCCCGTGGCTCTACCGTGTCGCGTAACCACTGAATTGCTTGCGTTTACTGACTTTATTCTGGCTTATAACACACCACGAGGTCCAAAAAAAAAAAAAAAAAAAAAAACAAATCCTATAAGCCACAGTCTCTCCCACTAAACTAACACCTTCTTTCGTCCTGTTCAGTTAGCACATATACACAGTTATTTGAACTAAATTGCTAAAGCGCCAACTTGCCGCTGTTAGGGGGGTGGTAGATTTTCTATTACAGGTTACTTACGGTTTGGGCGCCATTCCAGCATATCCAGCTGGGAACAGGAGAGCGTCTGACACTCTGGTGAGACTCAGGGTGGATGGTTCTTTGGCGAAGTACTACCCCGATGGGACAACCCGCGGTGTAGATAACACAGTATTCAAAATTAGCCTGTTTTATTTGAACAATTGCACTAGGTAGCAGTAACACAATACAAGACACACTGAGCGCTTTGGCTAGTCTTCCTGGTACAGACCTCCGTGGCTTGCCCGTAAAACTGGGGAGAGAGCTTGCAACCACAAGATGAAAACTACATTGCGCAGTCATTATTCAGTGAACCGCGAGGGAGGACTCGGAGCGTACACGCGAGAGGCTGGACAGCCCACAAAGCAGCCCGATGTTCGAACACTTGAAACAGGGCGTGCACCTCGTGGTAACGAGCCAAACTTACTTTTCAAACATACATTTAACTTCCACACTGCGATATATACCATCAGTTCTACTTCGAGCGGAGACAGGTACGACTGATCATCATCACGCACGCCGGAAGACTGCTGAGCCAAACGGTGGTTGGTTCCACGCTCCTGGCAGGGACCGGAAGCCTGGAGTCAACACAATCACTCTAAGAGACTAAAATACCCAAACCTTTTGAAAACAAACAACATTTTAGAACACAACTAAAACTAATGTAGTAGAGGTTTCTTAAAAACTTGTAATATTTCTAAAAAAAACAAGAATAACTGCCTGGGTGTAACGTGGGTTATACTTAGACTATCGTAAATAACTATACACATTTCACAACTTTTTAACACTCGCTGGAGCCTGTAAAAATAAGACAGTGACCCTTTGTCATTCAAAAATAATTACTTGAAAGAAAATTACGTTACTTCGTTGGCCAGAAAATACAAGGGGGGTTGGGGGCGTTGGTCTACGAGAACAGCCGGCTGGATGTTCAAACGTGTTCACAAGTTCAGCGAATGGAACAACTGCTAAAGCTCCCGTAGTCCGTTTCAAAGGCTATTCCTATTTGTCTCGTCGCAAAACACTCTATTATACGTACACTTTTATATATAACACAAAAAAAAGAAAGGCCATAGCAGAACACTGCCGTGCACTGAGTTGACACACGGCTACGGGAGTTGGTCGGGGTGCTGTCTGCCACACGGACGTGGCAACGGGCTGTGGTTTAAAAGTGTAGAGAAGGTACGACGACAATACTTAAATTAAATGTCGTAGTCTATCTCTAAAAAGTATTTTTAATGTATGCTCTATAATGTTACTATTACAATTTCAATTAGAAATGTCGGAAACTTTGGTTCCATATCAGACGTATTTCTATTTATTTTCGTTGTACTGTGACACAAAGTAGCAGTCTCTATTCTTTCTGTTACTGTACTGTGACACACTAGCATGTCTCTCGTCATTGGGATTCCTCCCACGGCCTCGCAGGTTTACCAGTGACACTATAAAGGACATTATAGCCCTGTTTAATCAGAGGGAGGAGCCAGGCCACAAATGCTGGCTTAGCTCTTCATTAACCTCTAAGTTCGGCAATATTAGCCAAGTTCCCATGCATCACCCAATCCTGCATGCAGTAAACTTAGGCGTATGAGCACTTATTGGCTCGGCACACAACTAACCTATTCCCTCCCTAATTCCAGTAGTTCGTCTACCAGGGGGCCGATTAAATATCACCACTTGCGTTTTGCACCGACGCAGCACAACGCAAGGAAATCTGCTCTGCACCTGCTCCTCGAAAATGCAAGACGAAAAGGGGCGGAGCCTATTTTGGCTCGGCGCAACTGCCTCTCCTCTCCGACTTAGACAAGCCAATCAGAAAATTTGTAACATCATTCTCACTGCCACTTGAACGGCAAAAGCTGTCTGCACACCCGCGTGCTTACGTGCAGATATTGCTTCCATGTAGCAGTGAACATTTCTCGCACTAAAAGTAATGCTTTGGTTAAATTTTTCGTAACCTCAAATTTTGTAGCCTTCTCGTGATTAAACAAGGATGTAAGAAGTATAGGTTCATATCAAATTATGAAGGAAAATTGTTACAAAGTTTTCATTATATGCGTATATTATGTTGTAGTTGTGTTTTGAAGTGTGAAAGTAAATTTCCATAATGTTGTGGTTCTTTCAGTGTAGTGGATGCGTGTGTTCATTTTGTGTTCGTAAATAATTAAGTGCTTTGTTTATGGAGAGCAGCATTTTTGCAACACAATTGGAACACATCAGAGTGGTTTTCGTCTGCAACCAGCTTTTACATACTTTATGTTGCTAACGGAAAATAAAGTGCCTAAAGTGATAGACGTGTAACGTGATTAGAGCAAAAACTATGTATAGGCCTACATTTTATATTTGTACTGATATAAATTTGAGTGGCCTAGTTTGGAAATTCACGTAAGTTATTTTAACTTGTGTTGCATGGTATTTATGAGTGTAGGCTTACTACCTAATGGGCTATTCATGTGGCATTCGTCTTTCAGTGAGTCGTAAATCGTGATACGTTGATTATTTGTAAATAATTCATTGTTAATGTGTAGTGAATACGAGTGGCTTTCGTACAACTATACTGCAATACATTTAATTAGGTCTAGATTATTGTAAGTTCAATGTTCACCGAGATAGGGTGTGATGTGTGTAGACAGCAAGTCTCACGAAAGACTTAAAACTAAAATGATAGCCCTCCCTTTTTGTGAAATAAAGAGAATTCCAACATCATCACTCTTAAATATTAAGCACGTATGTGGAAACAAGTCGGCAAGAAAGATGTGATGTTGAAACACCCCATCCAAGCAAGGAAAATAAATAGAGAGGTAATGTCACTGTTCTAAGCAATTAGCCAAACAGGTACTTGCAAAACGTATTCACTATTTGTTTACATTATCATTTGCATAAAAGTTTTAAGCAAAGTTTTTAGCAATTAGCCAAACAGGTACTTGCAAAACGTATTCACTACTTGTTTACATTATCATTTGCATAAAAGTTTTAAGCAAAGTTTTTAACTGTACAAATAACCTCGTCACAAACACAACTCTATTTTCTTGTCGTGTGCCACGGAAAAATACCCTCAAAATATATTCTGTGGAAAGGATAAATCGTTGCCCATTTTTAATTGCTTCTTTAGTAAAAAACATTTAAGTTTCGTATTTCTTCTGTACTTCGTAACTATTAAAAGCTGAAATCGTAAAATGTGTACACGAACAGGTAAATAATTAGAGTTCATAGAGTACTGGATACAGTTAAAGATACCCAACTTTTATGTTAATTCACTTTCACACACCCGAAAATTGTCCAATGCGCATGCGCGAAGGGCGCAGATATACTTGCGTCGAGCCATTTGCTAGTCGCAGATTTTCAGGCACTTTGCGCCATCACGTGACCACTTGCACCTGCGTATTTGTATGTTTAATACCAAAGCAACGCAGCACAGGTGCAAATTTTGCGCTCCACCTCTCAGAAGCGATATTTAATCGCCACCCAGGGCATGCATCCTTCAGGGCACACAAAAATATTTTCGTAATAATATCCTCTTTATGCGTAATAAACTTTACAACTTAAATTATACTGTTTGTTAAGTGTAAATAGTTATTTAATTACTAGAGAGCAGTTTTCACTGTTCCTATTTTGAGCTATTTGGTTAAAGAATATGTAATTTTTGTGTTACCTAATTTAAAATTTGGTCAATGATTTGTTTCAAGCTGTTCATTTTAAATACACATTGTGCTGCCAGATGTAATTAGTTAAACTGCAGAAAAATTGCTGCAAGTACGATAGACGTTCATGGTTACCATAGACAAAAGGTAGGAATTTCATAGTCAATTTATGTACAAATTTAAAATGAAAAACTTTTTATATTATTATCTAGCTCCCGAGTTTAAGAATAAATGTTTGTTACAGGCATTGTGTTTGCCTCAGCATTGCATTATTTTCGGTAAACATGAGTAACCTTCGATTTAACATGAATCTAACCTCAACGTGCCTTTGAAGTGGCAAAATGCTCACCGCCATTTTATACCTATTCGCCGAATAAGAGGCTATCGGCTGGTCTGAGCACGAAAAGTTTATTCAGTGAATAGGCACTCGAATAGCACTATTCAGGAGTCGTAATACGAACTTAGTCGCTATCCACAGAATAAATTTTATTCAAGGGTTTATTCGGAGGTGGTAATACAGGCCCTTAGCCTCTCACAGGTCCGACCACTTTCTATTTTCCCCATTATCCTTGACAGGCCATCACAGGCAGGGGATCGCTGCGATCACACAACCCATAACATTTTTGCAGAGTCTCGTGTTAGTCCGAGCATTGACAAGCTGGCGCCCTTAAATATCATTCACACAACTTCACTGCCACTCTACCATCCCCATGATACTGGTCGACATCATATAGGCGCCCAACGTGGGGCGAGTATTTAACACCGAAGAACTGTGCTGCGAGAAGTGTAGCAATCGCGTGTATAAAGGAGGAACGGGTGCCATTGCATAGCACGTGGGTCTATGCGGGAAAAATCACAATATGCCACCATTTTGCACACCGCCCCCATGCTGACAAAGGAACAGCAATTCCAGACACCCCCTAGCAGATAATGTTGCGCGCGACCAGCTCAACTGCCATCCTCACCACTCCTCCTTTTATGCCGAACGGAGCCGAATAGACCTGAGGGAACCGAAGCTCACGCTGTCAGCCACGGGACATCGTCCACAGCAGAACACCACCACAGGATACCGGGCGACCACACAGCCATTGACCATCGTGGCACTCGCGAGCGGTGAGGGATGTCTCCCCCGCGAAGATAGTCCGAGCACCCGCGCAGTGCTGCCATGTCGCACAATCGTGCCAGTCGATTATGAGATGCATTTCCAGCCGCGATGGACATGCGGACATTGGGACTGTGTAACTAGTGTCACCGAGTCAAGGCCAGCGACCCGCTTGTTAAATACAAGGCACTTTCCTACATTTGCAACTACCCAGGGTAAGTAACCACATCAACACCATTCCAACACACTGATCCCCATGATGCGAAAACCCGACGGTCGTCATGGGAGGGCTAAAGCTGTTCTTGGTTCAGTTTGTTGCTGTCAGCCTCTATCACGTGACCTAAGAAATCTATTTGCGGCTTTCCGATGTGGTATATGTGATTTACACACACTAAACCGTTAATCGACAATCACTGCAACACATAAGGATAAGTGATGAATGTGGTCCTTCCATGTCTTCGACAAAACCACCACGTCATCTAGATAGGTTACTACACACACTCCAACACACAGATCATCATCACCTGCAACATTGACGCAGCACAGTTTATGCCGAATGTAATTGCAAGAATTAGTATCGTGACCCGTCTGGGGTAATGAATTCGGTCTTATGTCGGTGTTTCGATTTGACAGGTACTTGCCCATATTCGCTATGTAAGTCCAAAGAGGTCCATATTTTGGCATTACCTAATATATTGAGAGCATACTTTTCACTGACATAAGGTGAGCTGCTGATTTAGTAATTAGGTTAAGAGGTCTCAAATATACACAGCATCTCCATGTGCTGTCAGTATTAGGGGCTAAAGTTATGGCTGAGATGCGTAGGCTGTTGGAAGGTACAATTATGTCATCTGCTAACATCTCTGCTATCTGTTCTTTGATAATTTTGGCTTGTTGTTGTATGTAATCCCACAGTTGTGTAAATAAAGACAGTTCATGTTCTGTTTCGATCAAGTGTTCCTTGATGTTGGTTCGCCATAAGCACTAGCAAGTAGGGCCTACATCCCTTCGCTTGTTCATTCCTTCTGCATAGCATCGAGGTATTCGGGTGGCACATGGTGATCTAGGTTGTAAAAGGTTTATTGTTGTGGTGTGCTGTAAGGGGGGGGGGTCATGTATATTCATAATTCTGCGTTCTCTCTTCCCGAAATGAATTCACCTCGCTGCTGTTTCCACAATGGTGTTTTGTTCCACCAACCAAGTTAAACATAATATAACGTCCTTCCTCAACTCATTTACTATGAACACCACTGTTTGAGTTCTTATATCTCTAATGTTTATTACCATGTTTGCCTGTCCTATTTCTTCACAATTGAAGATGGTGGTGGCAAGTTGTACGGTTTGTTAACAATATTGCAAGTTACGTACATCCACGAATAAGGGTCGAATTATATTGTGTGTAGTGGTGGTGTCCACAGGAGCATAACACTTCTTACCATTAATACAAACTGGAATGAGGATTAACTTACAGTTTTGCTGGCTGTGGACGTTGAGCTGATGGAACAGTACCTGCTGTGGTGTCACATCTGTGGTGGGTGCTGCGCTGGTTGGGGGCCTACCCCTGCTGGCCGTTTCCCGGTAGCAGTGGCTTGCTGCATCTCTCTGCGTATTCTCTAGTGCTTTGAGACAGTCGATGTGCCAGTGGTACTGCTGCCCAGGGCAGTACCTGCAAGATATGGTAGATTCTGCATCTTGTCCCACTTCTTCCACTCATATTGTCTTTTGGTGTTCTTGGGTGGGTTGGGTTTCTCTGCTGGAGGTGTGTCCTCTTCGGGTTACCAATCGGTCGCGACTTCGTGCAGCTAGAGCAAGTCTGTGTCGAGTCTTTAATTGCGTAGTTGTCCATAAGCATCACTGAACACATGAAGTCCTCGTTGTTGCTGTAAATGATTGGTGCTATACCACTCCTGTGTTCTGACAACACTGTGGCTGTTACCACCTCCAGCATCCTCTGTTGTTGACATGTTGCAGTGATGTTGTTTGACCAGGTTAATTTTTCTGGTAGTCAACACGGTGAGTAATTCGCCACTCTGCTGCACCTGTAGTACTGTGCGGCTGCATGCTTGAAGTGACGAGAAGGCATTGGTAAACCTGGGTTGGAACACCATGAGGAATTCATCACATCTTATCCAGTTGTGTGCCACTGACCTGTACCACTGCCGTGCCTCGCCTATCAGATGATTGCCCACGCAACTCGACCTTTCCTCCATGTACATACCATATCTGTGCAGTCAGCTTGCACACTCATCAATAAAGGCTTACGGGTCCTCCATGGTTGCTCCAGAAAAATTTAGCCGGGTTTGAAACTTGTTTGGTGTCTTCCACGGTTCGTGTTCATGGCATGTTCATGGCACATTATTGCGTGTACACTGGACTGTTGGTGTTGTGCCTCATGGTTGGCTGCCCTGCAGGCGTTCAGGTACTACATGTTACATGGTGGTTTCTGTTGTTTGTGTCATCTCCCAGCACTGTTGTATGAACTTGTGCACGTGGCACTTAAAGCCCATGACCATCAGGGTTGGCCACTCGTTTCTGGGTAAGCAACATTGGTGTTCCTGATAACCACACCTTTCACATTTCCACATGTCTGTGCCTGTGCAATATCACACTATGACGTTAACTAGCTGTATGCTATTTTTATTTGTTTTTCCGGCACATGTTTAATTATTTTTAATATGAGTGATTTATTAGCTGAATTTAAACTTTATTAGTAATTCAAAGGTACTGTGATTATTAATTTTCATGCAGTATTTCTCTGCTTTCTGTACTAATTTTATTTTGTGTCTCCTAATCCAGGCAAAGCGACCACGGACGCTTCACGGTCTAGCCTCGGCACCACGACCAGTATCTTGTAATACTATCCACAGGAAATACCTATGTGCCTGAAATCACTTTCTCACAGTGGTAAAGCCCTCACGCAACGCGCGTCCCGCGTGGTCGCAAATCGTGCAAGTCCGCAGTTTAGCTTGGCTGCTGACAAAAAAGTAACCCTTTCACTGTCTTTGATGCTTCATTCCACACAACACTGCACTTCTGTGCACTGAGTGGCTATTTTCGCGCTCTTCGGACATCCGCGCACAATCTTTCGGCTGCTTACTGAACTAATTAGCATCACCACGCTTTCTGTACCACGTCACCTTTTACCGGCATTCGGAAAGCCTCAACTGAAGAAAGATGCCGGGCCTTCGCGGCGCTCCTTTTTGTCAGGAGATATTAGTCTTCGGAACCCAGTTCCCATGATGTTTATTATTTCTCTTTCACATCATGTAGCGTTACTTTAATTATAAATAAATAAATAAATAAATAAATATATATATATATAAATATATGTGTGTGTGTGTGAGTGAATTATGAAGCAATTCTTATTATATTTTACCTCCTACATATTTCAAGATGCAAGTCATCTACATTACCCTCTGTAGGTAAGTCTTCCCTCTGCATCAGCGTGGTTGCTCCCTGTTTTGTTTCGTTAAAAACATTTGTTATCTCTCCACTTCTCTTTTATTTGTTACAGTGGAGGGTTCAACGATAGTTAAAAGTATACATCATGTGTTCAGCTAGATTTCAACTAAATTTCAACAACAATTTTAACAGATATTCAACTATACTTCAAAGGCTATTCAATGTCTATTAAACAAAAGGCCCAATACTTCAAAGAATAATTTAACTAAGTTCAACTTATGCATGCTTTCAACATCTCCCTTTCTCTGGACCTCTATTCGTCGCTATTTTCAGCTAAGTTCAATGCCCTTACATAAACTTTAATTGTGTTACGCACAACGTTTGGTCATTCAGGACGATTTTATATCTATGATTTTTAATTAAAGTCAATAAATTGTTTATTTATTTCTCTTATATAATGTTTTTGCGTTAATAACACTCAGCATGTTATGAGTGCACTCTGGATAAACATCGCATTAAAAGAGTTTACATGGCTCTGTTTATATCTTTTAAATAGTAATGTACGATGCACATTTTGTAATAATGTCTATCTTTATTTCAATTTCCCAACATTCATAAATAATAATAAAGCGTTACCTTCACTCTGCCGTATATTAATTGTTTTTTATTTAAAACCTGTTCCTCTGGGAATTAATATTTATTTTGTAATGTTAGCTCAACATGAGCAGTAATAGGCATCAGACTTTAAGTATATTTCGTGTCCGTCTTCCTTGCCGGCACGCATAGTCAATAATTTATATTTAAAACTATGGTAGCAGATAAAAATGCATTCAATAAAGTAATCTTATTAAACAATAGAAAGATGTTGATGCGGACCGTTCCGCATCCTCTTCTCTGCCGAAGTCCATCGTGTGCACCACGCCACCTGTTACAATACAGCTGAGGCGGCCAGTAATGCCTCCGCACATCAGAACGTTCCTGGCGGCATGTTCGCAAGAGGCAGCGACTCCCAGACGCCGCCCCACGACGCCGTGTGTTGCCAGAGTGGGTGTCAGCAGCTGAGAACAACCGGCAATTGGTAGGAAAATCCAGTAAATGAATATTTACTGAATGTTGAACATGCAGACACTCCTGTGTCGACTATGTCAATGCCGCAGTTACACCGCCATGTTGTGACAGTAATCATAGGCCAGGGGTAACTTTGTTTTCAATAAAGAAAAAACTTTATCAGATAAATTGTCAGGTTTTACCTAACTTCTGGTAGAAACACCCCTGTGCCTCGTGGGTAAAGTGGACTCGTCCACGCACCAACTTTACCGCACAATTTTATATGTATAATTTTCTCAGCGTAATTGCTTATTTGCTAAATTGTTTATGTGTGCAGTGCCTTGCCACGTCTCAATAATTAATTCACTGTTAAAAATCACTTCCGTTACATTCAGTGCTACACAATGTGTAAATTGTGTCAGAACTAATTTTCTACATGTTTTTATACAAACTTTCCCAAACAGGTTTTTGGACATTAATCAGCAAGTAATAATATTTAAAGTGTCTTGGGCTCTTGGAATAGGGTCCCATCAGTTCAAGTGCAACAGCATGAAATTGTTTTGTTGGTAGGCATGGATCTTGTTTCCCTTCTGAGTGTCTGTACTTCTTGTTGTTGCATATGCTGCAAGTGTGTACATATTGCCTTATTTACATTGCCATACAGGACCCCTGACAGTGATGCTCAGCACTCGGATAGCCAGCGAGATGGTAGTTATGACCGTTCTGGATGAGAGAGGTATGACAGTCTCTGAAATGTAAATTTATGAGTATTTCTTTTGCCTGCCCGGCAGTGCTTCCAAGATGTTATTCACAACCCTTCAGCGAGTTATGGCATGACGAGCACACTCTTGTGCTCGGCGCATCATCTCTGCATCGGTTTGTTTCACTTCGCACACTTGTGCATGGAGATGTTAAGCTGTCTGTTGTGTGTATGGTGCATGTGGCATTCTGTTTAGATTGAGTCGTTGGAGTGGTACCTCGTTTACAAACTAGGTGTTGCTTTGTGGTGGTAGCATTTCATTCCACTTGTCTGACTCGTACTCGCACATTTCTGGGTGAGGTGATCTTGAAAAGGCATCGAAAAGTTCTCAACATCTGGGACATTCTCCACTACGATATTAAATCCATAAATCAGCATGGATGTTTAAGTTTGCTATGTTTCTTCGATATCTTGCGTATTCACACATGGCTGCAGATACCTGTTCGTACTGTAAATCTCTAGTATTCTAGGAAGTTACCATAATGTTTCAATGCCCATATATTATTGCAGTATATTCTCTCTCATTCATTTCGCACCATCGCTCGACGATGCCGAGCTTCGCTATATATCATTATGCACTTTTCTCCTTGCTTGTCAAGTTGCGCCGAAAGAGTTCCAGTTCATTTGACAATAGTTCCGAGACTTGATGGCAATGTAAAATAACTTGCGGTCGCAGAAATGCTGTGTACAAGCAATAATTGTAGCATTTAAAAATTTAACCCACGAGTTATTTATTAATAAGTAATTACAAGTTTATTACAGTAAAAATTAACAAGTTTTGTAGGTTTTTGTCAGAAAGTACTGGAAGGTTCGGTAGAATGGCTGAAGAGTCGTACAACTATATACAATGGTATATGTTTGCTGGAGCAAAATACAGATTATGAAATAAAATTTGTACTGAAATGTAAATGGAAATTAAACATGAAGCAAAAACAGTTATATTCTTATTAATATCATGGCGCTGAAAAAGTGCTTCTGTGATTTAAGATAAGGCCTCATTGTTAAGGCATGGGTTGTGACCGGGCTGCGTTAGGATTTTTTACTGTTTTGTCGTTGGTCGTACACAGTCAGTGAAACTCATTGGCATGCCAGTTTTTGGGAGAAAATGTTTTACTTGATTTATCCATAGTTTTGGCACAGAAAAGTTCCAGCTTTAATTTACAAGAGAAAAAATATATATTCGGCGTTAACATTAGGCACATTAGTATTATTGCCACGAGATTGTAAATGAAATAATAGTGCACTGTACCTACTAATTAGACTAAATAAATATTAAACCGATATTGTAGGTGTTTCTATTCAGATTAATAGGAAGTTAATAGTAGCATAAAAAGCCAAGTATTACGCAAAAACAAAAAGTATAAGTATCTTTCAAACATAAAATATGCATTTAGAACATAGCTTATAATTATATTTTAGTTTATTTTTAAAACAAGTGACTCATTTCTTCGTTTTATGCAACTTGCTAACAATTTTCGGTTGTGTTGAGGACTGACAGTATCATTTAGAATAAAAGTTTACATACATATTAACTTTATGATTTGTGGTGGAATGTTATATATTTACAGTACTTTTATACTGAACGGCGTTCACTTCATATCCTGCCCCTGAAAGCGCGATCGCAGAGGCTACTGGCTCCTAGTTATGTTATTTTTTACGAAAATTATTCTTAACAAAATAATCGGGAGCTGATATCGTGAAACCATTGGGCCTACGTGAATGTGTAGAAGATTGTTTTTAGTGTTTAGCCTATTTTTCGTAGAAAAAAATATAATTTTGGTTAGTTATAGACGATAACTAATTTCCTTAATGTCGATATTTAGCCAAACTGATAGTACTTTTTGCTTTGGAAAACATACGCAACATAGTGAAAACAATTTTCAACACATATTTGAAACGGTCTTATGCTCCCTTTTAGGATTTTAGAAATAATATTCGCAGAAAAACCCGTAGTACTAGATAGTATTCGCGTAATAGTCTTACTGTGTACAATGAACAACAAAGATATGACGTATCTTTCTAGGGCAGTTTCTGCTGTGACTTTGTCACTACACCGCAAAAAATATTTGTAAATTTATCACTGTTGTGGTAAAATTACTTCCAATACATCAATGCAGCGATTCTAAAAATGTTTACGAAACAGTCAAATGCGTACCGATGTTACCAGACTTGTGAAGCAACAATGCTCAATACTTGCTTTATTATAAGCTGTAGTATGGGAAGTGTACCAGTAATGTGTTTGGGTGAAATCCTTCCCAAAATGTATGGGAAGAATTTTACAGTGTAGGTGTGTTTGTGATGACCTACAGATTATCTCGCTCATTAGAGGCGGTTAAAGTCAAACATTTTCATGTTTTATTCATCCGCAATGACGAAACAAAAGTTTTAGCAGAGCATGGTTTAGTATTATGAAAGAACAATAACTACTGCCAAAAGTCCTTGAGTTTGGTAGTTTACTCTTGCATTTTTCTACTGTTGTCCCAGACCCAGAGTTTCTCCCGCCGGGAAAGAATGTGAAAGCTATGTCTAGCATTTCAAGCTTGTGGCGTGGTGATGGTTGTCGTGTTTACACTGCAGGTAAAAAGTCTTCCTGAACGTAACGTGGAGCAAATTGTTCTCTAATTGTTACGAGAACCTTTCCCTGGTAAAAGCGAACGTTCTTTTTTTTACTTTTAAACTCAGTGAAGGGTGGGGAGCAGAGAAAAGCGGTCAGTGCTCCGTTGATTCGCTACTCCGCCCGCACAGAGTCAGTAGGCTTCCTTTGTTACACAACGAACCAATCTGTTTAACTTTACAGGATTTGTAAGGTTGCAATAAAAAACCTCATTTTTATAGCATTTCATCCAAACGTGTCATATGCAGTGACCAGAACATCCACAGTGTCACTCAGGAAACAAAACAAAATTGAGGGGCTGTGTTTTGGTGAGTGTAAAGATAATTCTTTATTATAATTCCGATACGAAACGATTAACTTTGAACATACTGTTTTAAAAAAAAATTTTTTCCGTTAATGGGATTGTGTATTATATCTGTAACTCACATTTTACATCTTACACTTATGTATAAAATGCAGCTACACAATATCTGCTTGATGTTAGGAGAAAAAAATATTTAATTTTTGCTAGCATTAGGAATATACAAGTAATGTCATGAAAATAATTGCAATATACGTTCGTGGTTTCCCAATTAGTTAGTTTATTATGTAAGGTGCATTATTTATCACAAAACATTACTTTTCATTCAGCTGATTTTCGTTACAAAAGTTTCAGACAGAACATAAACCAAAATAGCGAAAGCGTTTAGCGTCTGTTTATCTGTACGAGGAGACTTTTCGGATAATTATTTAAATTAACTGGTAGTACAATCCATTTGTAACTAAAATGATGAAGAAGGATAATTTTAGTGTGCATAAGTGAATAAAAAACCAGAAGTTACCAGCTAGACTGATAAACTTACTTTCCTCAATGTGGGTGCAAATTAAACCTGAAAGTTAAAATCTTTTATGTAGTCTAGGAATTATAAATAATAATATTAATTTATGCGTATGATAAACAAAATATATAAAATATAAGCCGGTTTACTAAAAATATACGCGCACCCAGTCTGATAAAATTGGGGAACAAATTTTTAAAATATCTTTCAATCATAACGTTACAAAATAGCAACCGTTTTCAAAATATTACCAAATGATACAAATTACACACACACACAGATATATATATATATATATATATATATATATATATATATATATATATATATATATATATATAAATAAATATATATATACATAAATAAGTAACTTCTATTTTGATTTATAATATTAAAATAAAGTGAACGAAAAAAGCAATAAAAATCAAGTCAAATTTCCAAGCTGTATATGTGAACCAAGATTATTAAAAATGGAAATAAAAAAAAACGTTTCTTAGTTATGCCAAACTAAAAAATGGCCGCATTTGTGGAAATATAAACACAAGATGAATAAAGTATACAAAAGCCGAGTCAGCTTACTATGTGTACTTAATTTAAGGATGTTCAAAAATATATTTTCTGAGATATCACAAACTATGCTAAAAATATAAAAAAGGCTGCCATTTTTTAAATATGAGCACAGGATGAACGAAATAAACAACAGTAAAGTCAGCACTGCATGTAGTGTATGTGTATCAAAGTTGATGAAATTCTGGGAATTGTTTCCTGAGATATGTAGAGCTATGTTAAAAATACGAAAATTGCCACCATTTTGAAACTATGAAAACAGGATGAAAGAAATCACAAAAGTAAAGTCAGCTCTGTGTGCAATAGACGTGTAACAAATTTTATGAAATTCTGAAAAAATATTTCTAAGATATGTAGGCTAATACTATACTAAAAATATAAAAATTGCCGCCTATTTGAAAATATGAATACAGGATGACTGAAACACACAAAAGTAAAGTAAGCTTTGTACGTAGAATATGTGTACCAAGTTCGGTGAAATTCTGTAAATATTTCCTTTGATATGAAATATTATGCTAAAAATATAAAAATGACTCCCATTTTGAAAATATGAACTCACGATGAAGGAAAAATCAATAACAAAGTAAGCTCTATATGTAGTATATGTATACCAGGTTATATAAATAAATCTCCTAAGATATAACAATACATCTATATATATAAAAATGAAAGCTGACTGATTGGCTGACTGACTGACTGACATATCAAACTGCAGCCCAAATCACTGGACCTAGAATCGTGAAATTTTTTGTGGGGGTTCCCTTCAGGTCGTAGGCGAGCACTAAGAAGGGATTTTTCGAAATTCGACCTCTAAGGGGGCGAAAAGGGGTGAAATGTGTTTCCGAAGAAACGTCGATAGAGCTCGAACCCGACAGTCAATCGTCGTGATTTTTACTTTCATAGGACACTCGTAAAAATGCATATTAGCCATTTTAAGGATTTTTCGGAATTCAACATTTAAGGAGGTGAAAAGCCCTCAAATGTGTTTCCAATCAACTATCGATATCTATCAAATCCTTCGGGATAGAGAGTTGATATTCACTTCAAAATATTGCTTACGTAAATACCCAACAAATTGTTTTAGGTTTTTTTGAAATTCGACCCCCAGGCAGTAAAAAGGGGCAAAATGTGTTTTTAATGAATCGTCTTCATCTTTGAAACACAATTGGCTATCATCGTGATTTTAACTTAACTTGGTTACTTTTACAAATGTATATGACAGGACTCAAAATCGTTTCGAAATTATTTATTTAAAGGGGTGAAAATACGTGAAATGTGTTTTCGATTATCCTTCCATATCTATCGATTCAATGAAGATATCGAAGTACTCTTTGCTTTAAATTGGTGCTTTTGTAAATATCCCAAGTACCATTTAAAATATATTTTCCGAACTCGACCCTAAACTGGTTAAAAATGGGGTAATATGAGTTTTCGACTCACATTC